>JAULBM010023856.1:0-21149 GCA_032357055.1 Geukensia granosissima
AAGGGTCTTTTGTTCACCTTTCACATTTCAATGTGCTGCGGTCGTATCATGCTGCGCTTGCGAAGCACCTCTGTTCTTTAATATTACAGGAGGGACAAGGTATTGGTGATGATGAGTTCTCTATGGCTTATGATGGCTGTAGACAATTGATATGGTTTAAAGCTGAGAGTCGACCAATTCATCAGAATTGCTGGAGTCCAGGTAAAATAAAAGTTATATAGAAATTGATCAATTGATTGAATGGTGCTTAACATTCATTGGGAAATATTTCATCCATATTAAGGATGAGAGCATGCAAATGAATGATGATGAATGAACTTGCTTGTACTCGACTGATATGCTGAGCCAGATTTTTTTAAAAAGCTAGCTTATGAAAGCATAAATCCACAGGAAGACATGCCACTTTACCAAGACACATTACTCTGACTCTGGGTTGACCAGTCTTTGCTCTTACTCTTAAGGCCATGTAAAATTAATTCTCTGGTTCTCAGACAATTGATTTTTGATAATTGGAAAGGTAATAAGGTAGGGAGTTTAGATTTTCAGCTTATTCAAATGTCACTGCCACTAAAAACTAAAAAGATGAATAATTTTGAATTTTGCACACAGATAAGTTTATGGAACTGTTTGGAATTGAATTTCAAAGCTTTGGATTCCTCCTTAGCTAAAAATAGTTAGTTTTGGCCAAATGAAAAAGTTTTTTTCTTTTTGATAAAATATGGAGCGCAAAGGGACTTAATTAATGTTCAATCTGTGAAATATATGAAAATTAAAGATTTTTTTGTATTGAGATTATTCAAAATGAACAGTAAAAGGATGAAATGTATGAAATTTTGGCATGCAATATGGTGAGGATGAAATTTTTAAATGATCTTTTTGCGATGTGTCTAAATTTTTTTCTTGATTTGATTTAAGGTCCCTTGAAACCAAATATGGGATGCTTACTCTAACCCTATTAACCTAAACTTTACCTTTCACTAAACTTGACCCTATCCATTATCAAATTCCAATGAAGATTATCCCTTATATGGGACCTTATGTTTCACATAAATAAAATATATAATTTCTGTTTTTGAAATATTTTAAATTAGCTTTCTGAGGATTATGCTTTAGATTGTACACTAGTCTTGATATTTGCATTAGTGTTGTAAATTCTAATAATTAATAATCAGTTTGATAGGAGTGTGTATGTCCAGTATGTATGTGTGTGTGATTGGTTTTCATTTTTTGTTGCTCATGATGGTTCTTTGATTAGGTTTTTAATGAAATTTGAATTTGAATTCAAGTCTTTGTGGAAGCAAAACTTTTATGCCCCCAGCTTTAGGCCATGGGGCATTAAGTTTTACCCTCTTCTGTCTGTCCATTTGTCTGTATGTCAGTCTGTTCATCCATCAATTTTCATCAAATTCTCAGCTTCTGTATAATTGATTTATTTTATATTTGGATGAACCATTATCAGGGTGAGTTGTACCATGTCTCCCCTTTACAGGTCAGCAATATGTCACTTTCCGTTTGCCGAGACGGGTGCATCTGTGTCCCTTGGACCCATTTTCTTTATGTTGTCACAATAATTTAACTTGTATAAATTAAAGAAAGTATTTGCAATATGTCCAAGGTCAGAAACACTTTAAAAAGGCAGTGTATTTGAAAAAAATAGTTCATACCATTGTGGAGAAATAGTGTCTTGTAACATCTTTTAAAGTACTGAAATTCAATAGCATGTCTTGGTTACAAATGTGAACAAGATTGTAATAACCTCGTAATTGTATAACATGACCAACAGTCTGAATCTTTGAATAAGCAGCATTCATACTTTTTACATTATTTTATTATTTCTAGTTTTTTTAACGTGTTATTGTATTTCATATTAATCAACAGTAAGAAAAAAACTATTTTTTTCGAAGCATCAACATCCAATTTAAGACAGAACATGTATTTCTACCTTCACATGATGACAGCCCACATAAAGCTCTTATTAACTGATTTCTAGACTAAATGAATGGAAAATTCCAAGTTGTTTAGTGTCCAAACATTGAATAAGATATCCAAAATAGGTTAGAATATGTAATGTTCAATCTAATTTATCACACTAGATAATATTGTCAGATGGTGTTGTAACGATGTCTCAAGTATTGAATTTATTGTTGTGGCCATTGTATACCCACATTATAACACATTGTGAATCTAGTATGAGTAATCTGCCATTGCTTTCAGATAGAGCATCTATGACACATATCGTTCCATAAACATTTGATGAAAGTCTATAAGGAAATCTAAACAGACTCCTTCTTTTCTGATCAAATTCATAAGTTTTGATTTGTTTTGTTTGTTTGAATGGGGTTTAATGCCACTTTCAACAATATTTCAGTCATTTCGAGGCGGTCAGTTGTACTGGTGGAGGAAGCCAGAATACCCGGAGAGAACCACCGACCTTGGGCAGGTAACTGACAAACCTTATCACGTGCGATGCGAGTTAAACGCATAAGTTTTGACTATTGTGTTAGTATTTGAAAGGACCACTACTTGTCTGTGACTTGATCCTGATAAACAGTAACAATCTCCACCATGTTCCATAGTTCCTATAAGTACTGTGTTGTCAGGTTAAATATGATGAGACACAAGTACTTGTGGTTTCCCTCAGTAAATCTATAATATACCTTCAACTCATTATCTTTTTTAAGCATTTGAATGCAAGGGCAATTATCTACAGCAACAAGTAAATCACCATTGATAGTAAAAGTTATGTCCCTTATATTGATTATTGGCTGTTTGATAGTTTCATTTTCTTAAAGTTTTGGTCATTTAAACTTCCAATCCAAATTGTACTATCTCTGTTGTCAATGGATAATGATGATATAGAAGGTGAATCAGTGATTTGTGACTTGAGAACTCAGAAATGAATAAGATTTGGTGAAAACAGACACAAATTTTGTAATGTACCAAACAATTCACTTATACTGTTATTTCATTTTGTATTTTCTTGTACAAACTGATGTGAAGATACTGGTAATGGTGTGCATGAAATGTCAATATTTTGTATAAAATCTTTTAGTTCTCCTGACAATTTATGAATATTGTTAATATTGCTAGTCCTTTTCCTTTTCTCCAAAGTGGATATCATCTTTCAGTCTCATCAATTTTCTGTTAAATTTTGTCTTTTAGACTCAGTATCTCAATTTGAATGGTTTCCCAGTATCTACTCTGCCAGGAGTTTGTTGGTTTGAGCTGTAATCATTTCCTTCATATATTTGTCATTTTCATTCATTTTTTGTTTTTCATTTTCATAGTTTTTTCTATGTAGCATTCTAAGCATATCCAACCTACAAATTTCCTCTTTAAAAATACACAAATCCTTGTTTAATTGTATTTCATAATTTTGAAGCTGTGTATCATTGTTCATATACAGTTTTTTCAAGTTCTTTTAATGATGTTTGTTGGTGGCTATTTTAACCAAACATTTTGTACACAGAAATTTTTTATATTTTTCACAAAATACAGCAATAAAATTTCTTGAGCGATTATTAACACTGCATGGGATAGGCCATTAAATGGTATTACCATCGTCTTCATTAAGTACTCTGTGGTTCTGATAACTTTTTTCAGCAAAGTGCTTTTTTCCACATGTGTGACAAAAAGGAATTCTGCTGTCCATACACTTCCAGTTAATATTTAATTCACTTTTACATCCATAACACAATTTTGGAGCCTGTGCCATCTGAATTACATCCATATCTTTAAATGTCATATAATATAAGGTACTCTACCTGGTTTTTTATCAATCTGAGTTTATCAATCTTTGATTGTTTGATGGTTTTATCAGTTTAAACAATGAATAATGATATAAATTTAAAAACTTAAAGTTCCATAAATATAACCCAGAGCATGACTATCCATCTAAATATATTCACATCTTATCACCTCACCATGTGAGCTTTACACTGTCAGTCACACTTTTTCATGGTCAGCAAATATGCCGATAAAATTCAAGTTTTTATGGAATTTATCTTAAATATCTCAGAAACTGATTTGCCAAATCCTGTTGGAGTTGTACTTTTTAAGTTGGAAATTAGACTTGTCCAAAGTCCATATATGTTACCTAATTTTAAAAGCAAAGTAACTATATTAAAGAGCTTTCCTGATTAAAATGCAAGTCTATTTTGATATTTGGTGTTAGATTTTGTCCAAAATTATTCCTCAACCATACTTTAGTAGGTGGTCCTTTATAATTAGAAAAGTACATGTGCATACAAAATAAGAAATACTGTATTAGGGGATTGCCAAGGAGACCCACTCTACATCTCAAATGCTGAGATCTAGAACTTAAACAAGGTTGGAATTCCAATCCATGTGATGAAAATGGAATCATCTTGAATAAATCACTGTAAAATGTCTAATTTCTAAATGTAAATATGTACATCAATAAAAACAGAATGATGAGCAAAACATTACAGGAAAAACTAAGGGTTATTGCTCCTGACATGGGACAGACTTTATTGGGAATGTGATCAGTACTTGGTTGTTACAGTTTCTGAAGTTTACTCAGAATTCGAATACTGGAACTTTAAATTGGATTTCTGTTAAAATCTATATTATTTTTGATCTGAGATATATATCAAGAGATTTTGTAACAGCATTCTTTTGTTTTTTCATTGTAAATTGACTGGATAAGGATGTTTGTTGCATACAAAGCCCCATCCTGAAATGTATTCACAATGTACAAATATATACTGGTAATGTAAAATTAATGTACATATGAACATGGTGAGAGGTTTAACTGGATCAAAACTCTTTAAGATGCTCATCTGCAAAAACAAAATCCAGCTTTTGTACAAACATTACATATTGAAAATTTGACTATCTGGATTAGATAAATATTATTATCAATGTACTTCACAGTAAACTTGCATAATAATGACATCAAATCAGATCTGGTCAGAACCAAATGACCTTGGTTTAATGGAAATTCATTACCAGTACTTAACACCACTAATTTATTTTTCATTTTCAGTTCGGTTTCGACTACCCCACCATTAGTTTAATTATGTAGTATTTAATGCAATTAGAAGTCCTATTAAGCCCAGAAAGAAAAGTCTTAGATAATCAAACTACTAAAATTGATTCCTTTTATTGATAAACAGGTATTTGACACAAATTTAACATAAATGATGAATCACTGTATAGTGACCTAATGACTTTCTTTTTTATTGAGGTTAATATTAGATTATTAATTTGTCCAATTATTCTCCCACTTGAGATTTCTCTTGTGAAAATCAAAGTATGTGTGTTAAAGTGCAAAATATATGATTCATTTTGAAGGATTTAGATATATTATGTCTATTACACTATTATCATAGACTAATTGTAATTACTTAGGAATGATGTTGAGGATTTTAAAGTTTGGACGTTTGAACCATAAACTTACAGCTTACCAGTAATCCTTTAGAAAATATCAAACAAAGACCATTAAATCGACATAACGAGATTAATTGTATCAATACTAGAGAATGTCTGTAAGTGCTTCCAAGTCTAATTAATGGGTAATTAATGCATTAAATCCTTAATCAAACAACAGCTGAGGACTTTTGTAAACTTATACTTTAAATGGTATTACATGGTCCAGTATAATGCGACTTCAGGTGTATACATGACATAAAATTGCATGTTCTTTAATGCTCTTAGGCATTTTTTCTTGTGTGAAAATGGGAGAATAGATTAACTTTCCAATTTAATTGTAACTGCATTTGATGTTGTCAATATTATTTACAATTTCTTGTAATTCTGGAAGTCTTTAAAAAATATCTTAGTTTTAAGTTTATCTGAGACTCTTATTATACACTCAGCCAGAGATGGAAACGGTTGAGAGATTCACATTTTTTGTGCAAAATTGGGAAAGGCCAGATTGAGAGACTTGACAAAAAATTGGGTATGCCTGGTGTTATTGATATAAACTGTTACACATATACTACACATAGTTTGCTTTTGACCTCATTTTCATGTTCAGTAAACATTGAAAAAATTTTTGACATATTTTCAATTTCAAGTCCATTTCTTGCTAAAAGTTATGCCTAGATGAAAATGAAAGATATGGGGTGAATGTGATGGGGTAAATGATAGAAAGAGCTCACTGCAACTTCCAAAAAAACAGGGTGAAATTAGAGGTCTCACAAAGCCTTCAACAAAGGTGGAATACCACTCCTTGTGAACAGCTCTTAATCGCCCCAAATTACAAAAACACGTGTACGTAAAATAATACTGATCTTTAATGAATGATTTCAAACATTTAACAAAACATATAACACGAAGAAAAACCTAGGACCACAATAGAGACATGAGGTGGGGTTAAACTAATTCAATGTGATCCCAACCCTCCCCTAATGAGTGGGGAAAGGAAAACATCAAAGAAAACATGGTGCACCATATTTAGTCAATGAAGTTCTTGAAGGGTAAATTCCAGTTTGTCTTCTCACCTTGAACTTAGTTTTGTGGTTAAGTGATTTTGTAAAATTTCTTATTTATTTTCACATCCAAGTCGAGAATAATTATACAATTATACTTGGACTACCCACATTTGGATACTTAAAGTTCTTGGTTTGTACATGCCAATAGGTCATCTGATTTGACCTCTTTTTCAGGGTCCAGCAACCAGGATTTAGTTTTCATAATTAGGTGTTTCACACAAACTCTTCCTGATAGTCAACAATTTTGCAGTGGTCTTTGATGTACAGTATTTTTGGACTATAAGAATAGACGTTTAGCTCACCAGACCAAAGGCCATGTGAGCTTTTGTCATCACTTGGCATCTGTCATCCATTTGTTTACTTCTACATTTTTTCTTCTCTTCTGAAATTACTAGGCCAAATGGAAAACTAAACAGGACAGGAAGCATCTAAAGAAAATCCTTTACAAAGTTTGTTCATTTTTTTCTGATTGGATAAAAAACATGACTGTTATGGATGATACTTGTTTTTGATTGGCCAAAAATATTTGGATTGGCTGAAAACTGAAACCATTTTCTCCTCTGAAACCAGTAGGCCAAATGGAACAGTATTTAAAAAGAGGTCCTTCACAATATTTTTTCATTTATCTTGGTTGGACAATAAACAAGGCCTCCATTGTTTTTGATTGGCTGAAACATAAAAAAATTCTCTCTTCTGAAACTGCCAGGCCTAATGAAACAATATTTAACAATAAGCATTTGTGCAACATCCTTAACATAATTTGCTCTTTTTGTACTGATTGGACTAAAAACATGGCTGTTATGGATGATTCTTAATTCTGATTGGCTGAAACAAAAAAAAATCTTGTCCTCTGAAATGGCTTTGCCAAATGGAACAGTATTTTACAGGAATCATTTTCGGAAGGTCTTTCACAAAGTTTTCCCATTTCATCCTGATCAGACGAAAACATAGTGGCCATGGACAGTTCTTGTTTCTGATTGGCTTATACATAAAATGTAATTAATACCATTTTAATGTTTGTTTCTAGTTGGTTCAATGTCAGGTGAATGATAAAGGCTAAGCGTTCTGTGCCTTTAATTTGGTGGGGTCAGCTTCAGTACTCCTAATATTAAGCAGGGAAGGCTTATTAGAATCAACAAACTCGGTAATTTTATTTACATCTATTTCAGAATATTAGAATAAAAGAATTCCAGCTGCCCTATATTAAATATCTTTGATATCATATTGCCGTTGTTTTTCTTATAATTTTTTTTTCTTTTAATCTTGCAAAGCTTTGTAATTGGGTAAGTTAAGTTCTGCCCCTTTGGTATCTTCGAATTCCTTTTAAAGGAGGGGCTTGAGGATTTCAAACAAAATTAAGGTAAGCGGGCACATATAGAGACAGGGGTGCCAAATGCAATGAAAACAGTACATTTGCTTTTAGATTTTCGTGTATAGTACATGTCATGTTCTCAAGATCGCTGTGTATATCAACTTTTCAGCTTTTATCTGACAACATTGGTATTCTCTCGCTTCCTCTTCATTACATTACACTTATGTTAAAAAAGTAACATTATGGAATGGTTGGTATTCAGAACTGTTAACGAACATGTTGTAAGTTAAAAAAGTAACTTTATTAAAGTTATAAGGAATTTTTTAGACCTTTAAATGATTAAACACAAGCACCATGTACTTGTTATTTGGTAATCATTTAAATCTCTAAACAGGTGCTTTGTCACAGTTTTACACTTCAGCAAACACACGACAAGATGAACAGTTAAATTCCACGATGCCAAATATTTTATATCTTATAAGGTGATTAAGGACCTTTGTTTTTTTTTTAAATTAATTTGCTAACACTATGTACAAAAATATGTAAAAATGCAAAAAAATTACCTTAAAGTGGTAAGGGCCATTTTGAACATATTTCCACCATTTTTTAGTGTCACAAATACACAACTGTCATAATCAGTCAAATTTCCTGCTAAAAATTTTGGTTGCTTAAATGTGCTTTGCACATGTTTGTATGTTAAATGAAAAAAAAAAACATGTTCCTACATTTGTGCAAATTAAGGATCTTGGATCCTTTAAATTCACATTTTAAGGGTTAAAAATGTGATCTAATGTTGAATAACCATCATACATATTTCTATTTTAGATCTGAACAGAATAACTTGTATGCAGTCTTTCTTGAAATCACAATTATAATTCAGAATATTTATTTTTTTTATATCAGTATGGCCTTAAGGTGACAGAAGCATTAGGTGTTACCCTCCTCTGTCCTTACATACAACCATCAATTTTTGTCAAAGATTTCTCTGCTTTTGTATGTTGGATTAATTTGATATTTGGTCTGAAGCATCATCAAGATGAGTTGTGTTCCTTTTTAGGTCTGTCATATGTCTTTTGAAGAGACATTGATTCAATAACTGTGCTGTAAAATTTCTTGGCTTGTGTATGTTTAATTTATTTGACACATGTATTTGGTCTGAATTGTTATCAGGGTGAGTGGTATCGTGTTTTCCCTTTTCAGGTCCGTCATATGACTACTTCCTGTTTACCTGAGTGGGGTCATCCCTGTCCCATTAACACATTTTCTCAATGTTTACAAGTTTTCTTTGGACATAAGAGTTCTACTAGCAATATGAGTTATGTTAAAAGAATGTGACTGGTTCTTTCGGCATCGTAGAAAATAAATAAACTTGTAAAGATCTTTTTATTTTGTATAAAACATAAATATTCTCTTGATAAATATATCAAACACAATCCAATCATTTACATTTAGATATAAATATGTCCTGTAATGAAATTGCAAATGTTTATATTAATATCATCAATTTGGGAAAAGCTATGGGGGAATCTAATTTTGTAATAAATGATAACTGAAATGTGTAGAATTTCAGCATAAATATTTGAGAAAAAAGAATGTTTTTCTCTGTCCTCCACATATAGAAGGAAAAAAATTAGCAGGTCCCTTGGGGATAAAAGTGTACAGTGATAGCTATGGAACACTGGTTGACTGATGTTGAATAGGTTGAACGTCCATTTAGTGTACCTATTGTGTTATTCAGTAAAATGAACAATTTAAATTTGTCACATGGATGTCCAAGCTACCAAAGTTTGACAGTATTTGATCAATATCTTGCTGCTTAAATTTGATCAGGATCTTAAACATGTCATATGGCAAATTTTAATTGTAAGGTCTTTGTGAAATGTAATATTGGACAAACAATATACATAAGAATGTACAAGTAAAAAGTTCCTTAACCAACACAAGTAAACTCAGACAAATGGTTTATAATGTATAGCACATATAGCACTGTGTAAGTTTGAAATAATGACATATTTAATAAAACTTGAAAACAATAGTTTTTTAATGTAGCACTGATTGAATTTATTATTTTGGCATTTTTGTTAGAACAATAATGATTGTGAATTAAATTTTGCCTAAGAATCAGACTGTGGAAAAAAATGACAAGAAAATTTCTGAATTAACCTTGTTCAATTATTGTTTCATAGGAGTTTAGCAAGAAATACAAAAATAGAAAACAGTTACCATGGTAATTTTTATGTCTATAGAGTTATCTCCCTTGTTGGACAGATACAATTTTAAAGGATGATTTAGAAACAATTTTATTTTTGTACAGGATTTAAATCAGTATCAACCTGATATGGGTATACTGGTCATGTTTTTAACTGGTGCCACCTGACTCTTAGGCAAAATGGATCTTGCAAAAATAATCCAAATTTTGAATGTAATCAATGCATTATTTAGTAAAATAAAGCATAAGTATTAACTAGGTCTAAGATCTTGCAAAAGCAAGGAAAAATATGACTATTTTTATATTCTGTATTGGCAATAAGTTTTGGCACAAATAATTAGTTCATTTTTCAGATCTCGGAAGTTATCAAAAACACAAAATTGAACACCTCATTGTGGTTTAATAACTTTAACATTCTTGAATTATACTTTATCCCCAGCTTTATCACTTTTTTTTCATAGCTACTTTTGCCAATGAATTTAAATACTGTAAATTCAGAAATTATTGCATTCATTTATTATTGCGATTTTGAAACTCCAAAATGTGTGATTAATTAATGCAATTTAAAAAACTTGTTTGCAAATTAAGGTAACAGTTATAAAAATGTGAGTTTTTATTTTTGCGATTATTACTCAGTTGCATTATTCCCATTGATTTCTGTATTTACAGTAGTAAAGTATGAACATTTAAAATAAAATTTCTCCTTTAACAACCAATTGGATACATACCAACAGTTTGGTCAGATGGTATTCTTTTAAGGAAAGAGTATATTCCAGTCACAAAACAGATGATAAGATTTGGCAATTACCTGTTGGATGTCCTTAGTTCTCTATGACCAGTACAATATGACTGATATATTGTTAAAAGTTGCATAAAGCCTCAACAAAACACAAAATCTGACTTATGATGTCATTATCGAATGTAACATAAAAACATTATTACTTGTTTACAATGCCTAACCTGAGGCTATAGTATTACATAACTTCTACACCCTCCATTTGTCCATCTTGCATTTTCGTTTTCATTTGGTCAATTTCAAATTGTTCATATTTTGTCCTTTCCCGTTGCATTCTTTGAACTAATTGTCTCATTTTGAATGTTGGCGTATGTCTCAGAGCCCTACTAGCTGATTTGAGTGGAATGTGTTTCTTGTCAGAATTAGTTAAATCCAAATGTGTCATTTGTTCAATAATAAGTTTGCTAGGTGTTTGACACCGTTGAATTTCTCCTCGTTGGACAGATGTTTTTATATATTTCCACAAGTCCCGTTTTTTCAGTTCTGGTTTTGTCATTTCAGAGAATGGTGATTTGCTCCTTTGTGAAAACGAAGACTTTGGTCGTTCATTTTCTTCCTGATTTCCAACTTTTGCCTCAGACCCACCATTTGTTTCTTTCCATTTGTTTGTAGACACTGATTTAGTGAATATGTTCATCATAAGATTTGCCTTAGATACGGTTTGAGGTGGAGGTTTAATTTCTGGTTTTGGCTCATCGTCCTCGGATTCTTGGTCAGAATACCATCCCTGATCCAGACTTCCAAAGAATTGATTGATTTTTTGTTGTAATTCCTGCTGTTCTTTCTTCAGGGATTCTTGGGTTGGTCTTTTGGAGTAACTTGATGATTGATAACTTGTCATAGTCCGAGGTGTATCAAATCCACTTCTTGTAGAGTGTGCGTATTTCCCACCAAACAGAACTGCTCGTAATTTTTCAATGTCAATATAATCATCATCATCTTCTTCCAAATCCTCTTCATCCTTATTCTCCATCCACGCTCGAGATTGTCGTCTATTCATGCCAGGATGAAATGTTTTTGCCCGCTCCATTGGTTCTGGTGTTTGTCGTGAGACAGGATCATTTAGAGAAAATTTTACTTTTGACTTCTCTCCAAGTGAAGGTAGTTTTGTTGATCGCTCATCAAAGTTTATTGATTTGGACAATTTTGCGATAGGTGGTGCAGATTTAGAATCCCTTCTTTGCCACAACAAACTTCGTTTACTTTTAGCAGATGAAATTGAGGTACCAGGAGTTGATATGTCACCTCTGTAATGCATGGCATCCTCTTGTCTGCTTTCCTGTTCCCTTCGATGATAAATTTGTCGAGCCTGCCTGACAGTAGCGTTTGCATGTAGATCATTCACTGTTCTGCCTCTTATTGGATATTGCTGTTTCTTTTCTAAATAATAACAGTTTGTCACAACGCCTAAACGTTTAGTACTATTTTTCAACTGTGCTTCATCATAACTATAATCTCTATAAGGTTCATAACGTTTACGATTTTCGAGTTCTGTTTTCCGTTTATTGATATCATAAACCTTTGCCTCGTATCGTAACTGACTAGTATTATCATGAAGTTGTTTGAGTTTGTGGTTCATTTCTCTCTGAAGCTGTTTACTTTTGAGTTGTAAATGATTTTCACACACATTATTTTTGACGCTGGTAAGTTTTTCCGTTAGGGAAACCTTTTTGGCATTGTCCATTGCCTCTTCTTTCATTTCTTGAAATGGGTTGGACACCAGTTGTTCTGAGTCCATAATGAAGAAATTACCTGTAACAAAGAAAATTATAAATTAGTTTTGCTTGCTTAAAAGATGAGGCCAAACAAGGGATCATTGCTGCTGTTCTATTCTTAATACTGTATATTATATAGAGCATATATAAACAAAAAGCATAATTTTCCTTTACATAAAGTTTTGTGAAATGAAATTTTACCAGTATGCTTTTCATGTTTGAAGGATATGTTAGTAGTGCTCTTTTAAAATTCAAATAAGACCTTTTGTGTTTTGTTTATGTTACCAAAACTGTAAACAAGAAACAAAATATTTAAAGTGCATATACCCATTATAATGATGATACAACAGTTTCTAGTTTCATTTTGAAAAGGTTTTTTAGCAATTATTTTGTATTGATGCAGTTTAAAAGGCATCTTTGTACATGAAACCTTCTCATTTATTGAATTATGTAGACATTTGGCCGTTGTTATGTTTTTCCTCCATTTATCAAATACAGGGCATTGTTATGTTTAGTCAATTTAATTACATTAGACTTTAGATGAAAAACAGATGAGTGATGTTGATGATTAAGATGAAAAAGATGATTTTGTTTACCAAATTTCTTTATAATTGAAACCTATTGGCAGTTTATATTTGTGTTATGCAACTGCCCTAATTCTTAATCACCTTTAATTTGGGCTATGGATATGGCCTGCAAATTTTTGATATAGGGAATCACTCTGTGTAAGTTTTACCTGTCTTAACAGACCACCTGCCTAATGTGGGCAAAATTAATACTTTTACTGTATTCAAATAACTATAAATATGGAGAAATGTGGAAGAGACTGCACCAAATGCTGAAAGTTGTTAATATATATGGATCCTGACAGTCTTAACAAGGCTTCAATCTTGTGACAATCACTTAAAAGCCCTTTAATTTCCAACAGAAACTAAAAACTGACCAGATCATATCAACAATTTAACTTGTAAATGACAAGCCAGATATCAAGAGTTTGGGCTGTTAAAATGGAAAAATATTGTTTTCAAAAGTCCATTAAATGCATGAATTTCAGAGTCAAATATAATTAATATATAAAATATTTTGATTAACAAAATATCTTTTATGGTTTCAATTTCTACCAGTGTTTGAAAGTTCAGCACTTGACTGAGATAATAAAGAGGAACGGTATTAAACCATACAGATGTAACTAAGTGAAAAATAAAATGAATTCCGTCAGTTCTTGGTTTATAATCATAAATATGGAAACTACAGAAAACATCAAAAATAAAAATGACGATAACCTTGAATACTTTGGTTTCTACATACTTGCTTCCCTTTCTGCATCAGCTATTCGCTTTTTGTCCTCCTCATCAGCTTCACTAGACTCCATTTTCACAAAATTATTATATTTTTCAGTCATTTATTTTGGGCAGAACTGTTTTTTTTTAAATCTCAATAAGTTTAGAATATTTTAACATGGCAACATGTGTTAACACAAGTGACATATTCCTAGCAGAAGTAGCCATAGCTGTTGACAGCAAGCCAAGACAACATCACAGAGTTTGGACATCCACATGCACATAATGAAATGTAGGTGTTGCAGTGAATATTTTACGTCAAGTTTGTATTAAATCAGAATTAAAATTTCAATGCCTGAAAGTTTAATCTAAGACTTTTTACAATTAAACAAAGAAAACCAATAAGATTATGAGATTATAAAGACTAATTCTAATGTGAGAAAGAAACTCCAGTTTGTTTTGGTGGGATCAAGACTGGCTGTGGTTTATAATATTGGTCAATTATATCATGCACTTTAAAGCATGTTGTCAAGTGCAACTATATGAAAAGAATTTAATTAATATGTGTAATTGAACTAGAACTGTGTTAACTTTGTTTATTCTTTGTTTGATCTTGACAGAATATATTGCTTATGCATTTTGATGATGACAGACGTTTTTTGTGCTTAGTGATCTTCATTTTTTCCTAGAAAGTTTAATGCATTTTAATGAAGTTTGATGTTTTTGTGCTTTGATATAGATCTTTTTTTTTGCATAGAAAGTTTTGTACACAAGAGGACTTACATACTTTTTATATACATGTATGTGCAGTGCCCTGTCTAGTCTGTCCAAGAATGTTGTAATTCACCAGATGATTGTTGGTTCTTTTTATACCTGTGATATCTTTAATTTCCCTAAGATTTTACATGTCCTTTGGAAAGTACTTCTGCTTGAGGGGTATCATTTTTTAGGATTTCGTTTTTCAGTAAAATTATGAAATTATGTTCCTGGCAAAATCAGTGAAACCAAAAACTGAAGAACCAACAAAATGGTTATACTTTTTAAACCACAAAAATTTGTATCCTAGTGAGTTTTAAAATGTTTAGTTTGACAGTTTATTTATAATCAAAAAAGCAGAAAATAAATGCAGGAAATTTAGGCAGAAAAATAAGGAAAAGATTCTTTAAGGTCATTTAGCTTGTTTTTGAGATGAAAGTAGTTGAAAATTTGTATCAACTAACTAGATCACTTGGTCACCCAACACCCTTTTCACTTTAAAAACACAAAATAGTTTTCATAATGATTCAAAATACAGAAATTTTCTTATTATGATAGAGATTATATCAGATTCGTTTAAAAGTAATTGTTAAAAAGTAAACAGAAATTAGATTTTAAGTGAAGATTTCCCAATTGGTTTAATCACGTTTTCTACCTGAATAAACTTTTATGTTTTGTCAAAAATCAGTTCTATAAACTTTATAAATCATTCTTGACAAAATCATTGCATGTTAAACTGGAAATGAATCTAAAATATGGATGGCTCTTATTTCTCCAAAATAATGCCAGACTTTCCCTACACAAGCAGATTGATTCTGTATTTTGGTTTCAGGTTTCTAACTAGTATTATCTTTGTCTGATTGTTTCCTTACCTATTTGTTGAATATCCAGTTTATATGACAGTGAACCAACCATATTTCTTGTAAAATTATCCTTTTGAAGAATATTTGATTGAGAATGTCACAATGCTACAGCAACTACTTTTAAGTCAGGAAGTTGATAGAGTCATTTGAATGTTTGATATGGAGTTGAAGATTTGAATTAGGGTCTGGATATGTTTATCAGAGTACAGGTGTTTGATAATATTTAGTAAAAAGATGTAATTACATCCCTTAATCATAGAACAGGAATCATTTAAAATCACAGTTGATTTCACAGTCCATTTAATTATCACAGAATTGGTGTGTATTTTCATGCCATAGATTTACTTAAATGGTAATAGATAGATAGTTCTAAATATATTTGGCTATTTTTTCAAAGTTTGATCTTGTAAAGTTATTTACAAAAATACAAATGTACCAAAACAGAGCAATACTTTCGTTGATACTTTTTTTCCGATGTCATTTGTCAAAAATTTTATCTTTCATACCAGATATCAATTTAAAGATTAATAGTATTGATAATAATTAACTAAATGGTTTAAATTGTTCTTTTTTCTAATAATAGAATAAAAGTCCTGTTATGGATAACAAATGAAATGTTCATTAAATAAGATTTTTGCGATAAATTTTCTTACTGCCATTCAGTGGGAGGTCAGCACAAATAATATTACCCCGGTAACATCTAGTAATGAATATTTTTATTCTGTTATAAATAAATTTATATAAAAAATAATGTTGATGATAACATTTATGAAATAGTGTTTTAAAGCATTTTGGTACCCTTCAAATTGATTGGGGTTGGGATAGGAATCCCCCAGTCTGTATCTGTCAATCTGTTTGTAAGTCCAAATTTCTTGCAAGCACAACTCCTAAACTGCTGAGTGGATTTTGATAAAACCACACAGTTAGGAAAAGGCACCATATGTAGAAGAAAGATAATTACTATCTGATGCTTCCAAGGGGAGTTCATACCCGAGGGGGGTCCATTTGTGGGTTTGCCTACATTATTTCTAGTTTTAAAATATAAACTCTACATTACAGTTGATATCAAGTGTACTTGTTGTAATGCCTTTTAATGTTGTATTCTAGAAAATTTGTTTTGAAATTGTTTTATGTTTAAAATGAAGACATATTTGGCAATGTAGACTTTATGATAATGAAGTCATGCTACAAATTCACACTTTTATAAAGGGCACCTTTGTGATAATTGTAGAAATGTTTTCCTTTTTTATCAGTATCTTGCTGGAATTTCAGGTAAAACTTCATGAGATAGAATAATCTATCAGTAAAATCCTTTTAAATTTGGAATGTAGCTGAGTCCAGAGCATCAAATACATAGTTGAGATATGAGAAGTTTACAGTCCTTATAAAACAAGACAGACACTTCTTAAACAAATAACATAAAAGCAAACCAAAAAGAAAAGGAACCAAAGCTCAGAATCCACAAGTTCTTAACATAACACAGGTAGTGTCAGGAGCTCTTGAAGGGTTAACAGAAGCTGGGACTTCACAAGTTCTTAATATAACAGGAGTAGTGTTGGCTGCTCTGGGAGGGTGACCATAACCTTAGAATCCTCAAGTTCTTACATTCATTATGGTAGTGTCAGGGGCTCTGGGAAGGAAAAACACCAAATGATATTCTTCACACAGCACCTGTTGTGCAATCCTTTATCTCTTTACTGAGATCAAGTCAAATTGAAAAGAAATGACTGGTGTAAAGATGAATGAGGAAAAATGAAGTTGAAGGGAGGAAATCTTTCCAAAAATTTTCTAAAGCATTAACCTTATATTGTAAATATTAACAAAAATGTTGAGTTACAATCAAGACAAGTCAACACCATGCTGATTATTTATTGTTAAAAACATGTATCAAGATGATCTAAGTCTGTCCATGTATAGGTAGTTACTGGTAAGCTACAAGGCTTTTATTTAATGAAAGTCAGTTTCAAAACCTATTTTTCCAAATTTTTCATTGACCTTCATAAATATGTTTTTCACTCCCTTTCTGTATATCATTGAATTGTGTTTAAATTTAATAAATAGATTAAATGATATTCTTGATACAAACCATCATATTCCATTTCGAGGATTTTGTTTGTTTTTAAACTTCCGTAAAATTCAGCCTCCATCTGATCTTTTGTTGTATTCATTTTGTCCCTTATCCTGTGTTTTCACAAACTCTTGTTTGGCTTCAATGTAAATTTCTCTCAACGATGATAAATTATCACATTTTTACTAATAAATTTTGTCTATCCCTTAATTCTGCACAATATTCCTCAATATTAATATAATTCAATAATTCAGTTAATATGATAATCTTTTAAATTTTAAATTTTTACGTTTCCATTTTAAATTTTTTTCCTAAGTCTATATCAGTTAGTGTGACATCCTTAATCCCTTGTGTAAAAATGTTTACGTCCAAACAACGAGGGATTTCATTTATTGATTGCTACAAATGAATTGTCAAAAGGAATCTTTTAAAAGCTTAAAAATCATAGACAAAAGAATGACATTTTGTTGTTCCGTGTTTTAGTGATTATTTAAATTTTTCTAATTTGTTACAATTGGTATAAAAATACTTTTACTCAAACTAGTGTAAAGTAATTAGTAGTAAAAACTTTGGTATGATTTGTTTTTGTTGGGACAATTTTTTAAACGATGACACTCCTTTAAAATGAAATAATTGTCAAAATAGATAGTAATTTCTCTTTTCAGAAAGAAACAATAGATAATATTCAAGGTTAAAAAATTGTAAAGATTCTATCATTTTTGGTCATTATTGTTTAAGTAAAACAGTATTACTGCATTTCTAATATTAGGTTCCCCCTCTCCTTATTTTTAATTGAAATCCTTAAGCCTCTACTGCAAACTCCATGTATAACAAGATTGAAGAACAGAAAATACTTTGAGAAAACACAGTTTGATGTCGAGACATTTATTGTAATGAAAAGGAATCTAGAATTATTCATTTCGCATGATTCTAAATTACCCAAACAAAAAAATACTCAAACCAGACTTGAAAGAATTCCGGATTTTGCTGATAATATTCCTTCAGTTCCAATTCAATATTATAATTTCAAGCAAACATGGATATGAATATATAATTTTTAAACTATAAGCACCAATCAGAAATGTTTGTTAAATTCTATTGTAGCTGACACATAAATTGTTCTTATCAATAATTTAAAAAAAAAACACATTTGTTTTTCACTAACATGATATACCCTGTGTTTGGGAAGGTGGAAGGGGGAACCCATTTTTTTGGTTGTTTTTGAACAAGCACTAATAAAGTCAGATTGTTTACCCTTAAAAAAACATAAGAGTATTAAAAACAATAAATATTTTTTTCTGGTCGTAAGTGGAAACACAGGTACCTCTTTTAAACCTTAATAATAGGCTTGCACTTCAGTCTAACACATTATTGGACAATTACAAAATAAAAAAAAATTAGGAATGTGATTTGATTTTTAAAGGCACTTCCTGATTTAAAACATTAACATAAATGTATTTAACAATCAAAAACTTCTAATACAGTAATTGACAAAATTGTACAGTGCAGGTTCAGATAAAATTTAACACATTGTACAAACTTCATAAAAAAATTATTTGAAAATATATATGTTTTTTCGTGTTAATAGATTTTTTTTTATTCAAGAAATACTAACCTGCTTGCTCTATAGGTGAAATTATAGAGCTTTCAGAAAGCATTAGTTCTGAGTATGACATGTTTGCAGGTTAGTTCTTTCACTTGCGTATAAAAACAATCCAAATTTTCTCTTTATTCCCTTATATTTTCTAAATGGTTTCAGTATAAATCCATGGCATCAAACTTCATTATATTTCCCTAAATTTTACCATCTTCTGAGACCATAGAAATGTAATAATCCATTGGCAGAATCATTGAATGATTTTGTAAAGAATCACAACTTTAGCTGTTACAAAGCAAATTTGATTGTCATGTTGTTAATTAGCTTTGTATTATATAAACTATTAATTGTATTAATATGCAAATGTAATCAATTGTCTCTGATGATTTATAAGTGTCCCAGTTATCCTTGTGATGATCATTGATAATGATTGCCACTTTTGTAAGTGTTTCATGTTGCATGCCATTTATGAACTTGATATTCTGATATGAAACTGCCGATCTTTAAATACTGCTGTAAATTTGATCAGTCAGGTAGTTTTGACAGTGCAAATTTGGGATAATTTGATATTTTGCATGTTTAACTAAACCAAATAAAATTTCAATCAAAACTTGATACTGTCTTTCTTTTAAGGTATGAAGATGTTTACCTATGTATTTTATCAGTATATAATTAAGGATAGACATTGTCATTTATATCATTTCTTTCTTCTTTCGATTGACAGACCTTAAAATTTATGCACCCAACAAATTAGGAAAAAGAAACTTAATTTGAAATAAATGGCCATCATTAGATTATACCACCTTACATGCATTTAGATCAGGAATTTAGACAGAAACGGTGGAGACCCCAATATTTTTGAAATTAACGAATTTTGGGAATATATTACTCCATGTCCATCTAATTTTAATTTCTGAAACAATCTCCTCCTTTTTAGAAAAAAAAGTTTGACATTGTTTACAGCTTATTCAAAAATCTATCTTGTCTAATGGACCAGTCATGTGTTAACACTCTATCTTGTCCAACGAACCAGTTTAGTGTTCACATTCTATCTTGTCCAATGAACCAGTTTAGTGTTCACACTCTATCTTGTCCAACGAACCAGTTCAGTGTTCACATTCTATCTTGTCCAATGAACCAGTTAAGTGTTCACACTCTATCTTGTCCAATGAACCAGTTCAGTGTTCACATTCTATCTTGTCCAATGAACCAGTTTAGTGTTCACACTCTATCTTGTCCAAGGAACCAGTTCAGTGTTCACATTCTATCTTGTCCAATGAACCAGTTTAGTGTTCACACTCTATCTTGTCCAATGAATCAGTTTAGGGATTACACTTTATCTTGTCCAATGAACCAATGGACCTGTTTAGTGTTGACACTCTATCTTTTCCAATGGACCAGTCTAGTGTTCAGACTCAATTTTGTCCAATGACCTGTCTTGTGTTAAAACTCTTATCTTGTTCAAAGAACCAGTCTAGTGTTCACACTCTATCTTTCCAATGAACCAGTATATTCCATCAGGATAAAGACCACCTTGGTACATGTATGTTGATAATCTTCAGAATTCTGTATAGGTTTTGGTTAACACAACTGCAGGAACTGATAAGGTTTTGGCCCATTAGATTTCAGAAATAAAGGGCCCAATGGATTTAGTTTTAATTTAAGTTTGTTATGTACAATATATCTAAGAAAATGTAATTTATAAATAATAAACTGAAATTAGGAAAGGATAAACAGATGCTGAAAACTAGTTAAAACAAGATAATGCCTAAAGGAAGTCCGATATTAAAATGAAGAATAGAATCAGCAATATTCAGATATAAGTCAGGTTTGGAATTTCCTATATGGATTTGATTTTACTAAAATTGAAGTATTTTTAGGTGCTCAGCAATATCAGAAATAAAATGGAGAAAGGGGCATGGGTGGCTTAGAAGGGAAAATGTGGTAATAATAAAGGATTAAGATACAACACACAATCTATAAGATTTGAAAGTGTCTAAATAGAGCATATTGGAAAATTTCAACAGTGTTAAGCCAAAAAGTTGATATATAATGTAAGGTGTGGATCATGTCTTTCTGGCATAAATTCCATATC
>JAULBM010023857.1:0-11271 GCA_032357055.1 Geukensia granosissima
AATAAAGTAAATTATAAGGGTCCCATGAAAAACCCTAAGTTTGGGACCTTGAGCTTTGAAGGACAAAAATTATTTTGTTACATGACACCCCTTCTAATAGTGGTAAGCAATCATGCAAAGTCTCACCCCTCTACAGTAATTGGTTACAAAGTTCTGGAGCGGACACGAATGTGTTTCGGACGGACGGACAGATTACTATAGGGCGTCAGCCACCAAGTGGCAGGGCCCTAATAATTTGGCTGTTTACTCGCATTCTAATCTCATAATATTATTTGATTCATCAATACAAATGTACATTAACTGGGATATGCATTAGTTTTTAAGGGGTACTGAACTCACCATTTTTTTTTATTTGGGACTCATCAAAATTTTAATTTCCAAGTATATTACTTTGGTGGAACTTGTCAAAATTTTTAACAATATCAGGAAAGTAAAAAGGTGCCCAAATTCCTCTGCACTAATTCCGTCTAAAAACCACACAATATACTGATTTTCCTCTTATTAAGAGCAAGTAGCTGTTACAGGTACTTTATATCCAATTGTCATCCAAAATGGCAGCCATAAAAGAATTGAAAGGCAACCAATTTCGAACATGATGGGGTAGGCCTGAACTGTGTATTACATGTATCAATGTCAAAATTAGGTAAATACATGTATATATGACCATGGAATTTAGTATTATACATCATGGTTATCTTGTAATTTATGTAAGTCATTTATTAAGTGGGTTGTAGTATTCCAACAACCCTCTATCCCACACTTATAATACCTCTTCTAACAATTCCTGGCCCTTTTCTCACCTACACATTTCCTATATTTGCAAGATTACAAGTTTCTACATCATCCTTTAATATAATTTTGTATGTACATTTGAAGTTGTAAAAAAGAACCATGATTGACAGCAAACATTTTTTTCTTGATTCAAAGCACAAATTAATACTTGCAATTAACAAATGTTTTTTTAGTTGTGGTAACAACTCAACCATGTATCCTTAAATAATATGTTATTCATATTTTCTAAAAATAGAGGTGAAATGGACCTGATGTATTATAAAAACTGACAACCTGAATAATTAAATAATAAAAAAGACATTACATACTTACAACAAATTACAAAAACTGCTGACTTTAAACAATTCAGCTGCTATGAAAATCTATCAAAATCGATTTTCTTGAATTCTGACACTGACAGTCATGAACAAGTAAAACTTTCCTGTTGAGCTTTCCAAGCATATTTCATTCAATAAATCTTCTATGACAATATCCCCCCCCCCAAAAAAAAAAAATAAAAAAAAAATAAAAATTTGGATTTTAGAACAAAGTTAACCCAAAATGCCATCTAAATTTATATTTGTCATACTGGGTAAGACAAAAAGCAGAACCATGCATTTTACATAATTATTTAATTTTTATTTTCGCAGCTTGTCATATCGTGTGTGAAGGACAACCTGCAGATGGTGGTAATATACAGGATTTGGATGGCTGTCTCATAGACAATCATAACACATTTTTTTCTATATGCATAGTGCATATTAGAATAGCCTAAAATTTGTGTTCATCTAAATTACTCAATAGAGAACATATCCAACCTTTATGTCCTCAGAAAATCCACAACTGCAAATTATAAAATCCCAAAATCCTTAAAGGTAAACCTCAATATTGGGACATGTAAACATGATCACGAAATATTTTCACTGAAGGTCAACTTGTGATCTATTCTTATATGACTATTTACAAACAGACCTCTGCATGACAACACTGGCATTTAGTATACAAATAGTTCTTATCTACCCTATATATACGGACTGAAATAATTTTAACCTTACATAAATACTCCACCAGGAACCAAACAGTGAAGTCCTCCTGTACGAAATCATTTGTCATTATTTAACATGTAGTAAAGATAGTAGCACCTGAATTTTAATTATGTGCAAGAGTTATAAATTACATATGGGTCCCTTGTAAATTAATTGCACAACAGTCCATTTTCCTAGTCCAGGAAATACACACCTATGCTGTTTTTAGAAATTAACAGTAATGATGGAATTTTAATGGGAATTTTTCTGCTAGCAATTTCCACTGTAAACTTCCAGAAAGATGTTTAAATAATATTTTTTAATTAGGAGTCGTAAGTTAACATTTATTACAGCATGCACTTTTAAAGGAATTAAAATACATATGGTCAAGTTTGATATACTATTGTACATTTTAAGGAGTAACCTCGCATCAGTAGCATTACAAGCAAAACACAGAAAAAGAAGTACTCAAATCCATACTAATTGAAAAAGGGAAGCCTAAACCAGCAGTAGAGACAACTTCACAGTGCAACACATTTCAAGCCTGTCCTTATTTTCACACTTGGAAGATATTAATTAGAATTGTATGTGCCTGACAGATTGTTTGGTTGCTTAATGGCCAGTGGCAAAATATTTCATGCATATGAAAAGTTGGATATGAAAAGACCATGAATCATAAATAAAGCCAGAGCATTATGGTCAAAACTTGGGTGATAGTCCTAGAAAAGTCATTATACAAAACAGACCTTTGTGTGTTGAAGCTTCAAGGTTTTTGAACATTGAACAATCCTTTGACGTGGTCACATCCCTATTCAACATGTTCAAGCTATTGAAGTTTGGCTCTATTATAGGACAACAATTATGGTAATTATGCAACTGCATAAAAAAAAAAAAAAAAAAAAAAAAAAAAAAAAAACCAAATTAAAATTTTTGTGTGTTATCTCAGAGATCAAATGAAAAAGAAAAAAGACTAAACTGCAGAGAAACAGAGATAGCAAAATGACCCTATCACACAAACATTCAACATTTTTTTCTTTAAAATCAAAGATGTATCAGATTAATTTATCTTAACATATAAAATTTCAGAAACTGAAGTAACCTCTGAAAGGGGAGAGTTTTACCATTCATCAAAAGTACCATTTGCATTTTTATTTTCTGAGAGTGTTTTGAAAAAGTTTCAAATTTCTCTCCGCTGATTTTCATTACATTTGAATGATTATGTTATAAGCTATAGAAAACAACCACATTTCCCACCAATGGTTACCCCAAAAACAAGAACAATGACATTTTATTCATTTGCAATTATACTTTGATAAAAGGAAAACTATGAAAAAAAGGTTTCAGTTACCAGCAAAGCAACAGTTTTGTGAATTCAAGTGAAAGTTAAAACAAAACTCCCTATATTTAAAAGAAAAAATATGGAATATATGCCAGAAAAACACATCCACATCTTACATACCTATATAATAACAAATAAGCCATATTCAACTGTATGTAAAGTGCTCTTCTGGATTTACCTTCATCAGACATGCTAATGGCCATTTCACATCAAACTTATATGTAAGGATCAAAATATTTACTTGTATGTAGAATCATGGCCTTCATGTGACAGATAGGACAGTAAAAAATGTGGGGAACAATAACCTATCTTTCAACATGCAACCAAAATGATATCCCAGTCTCCAGTCACCTCACAAAAACAGTTCTCATTTTGCTACAAGCTGTTAGCTGTTTCTAACAAAAGGAGACAGTCCTCTGCAGTTACAGGATAGTACCCCCACTATACTCCACAGATCATATACTTCTAACTGACCTATCTAACTGAGGGCAGTATACTAAGGCTATCTATAAAACTGTGAGTAAAACTCACAAAGGATACCCCACAATCTACATAATTTGTATGCTGACTAAAGTCACACTGTCTTATGAAACCTTACCTACAAACCAAATATAGAAGCCCTACATCAAAAGAAAAGTCCTGTCTTGGACAGGAATCCATGGTAAAGCATTAACTTGGTATGCCTATATCAAAGAACAGATATGGCCAGGGACAAATCCATGGTAAAAAAACATTATTTTGACCTTAAGTTCAAAGGTGATATAAAGGTCATGAATGTAGGCAACACACTGCCTCATGGTGATACACTCATATTCCAAATATAGTAAGCCTGCCTCAAAGAGCAAAGAAGATATAGCTCAGATACAAATTCATAGTAAAAAACATAATTTGAGACATACAGGTTAAGTTGATGTAGCAGTCATAAATGTAAGTGATACATCCATGTGCCAAATATGCTATGCCTATGTCAAAGAACAAAAAAAGCTGTGGCCTGGACATGAAGCCATGTCAAACAGCCTTTAAATTTGACCATGAGGATCTCAGGATAAGGTCATACCGGGGGTCATGAATGTAGGCAACACCTTGTCTTTTGGTGGTACAGCCTCTGCCAAATATATTATGCCTATTTCAAAGAACAAAGAAGTTAACTGCTGGACATGAATCTGCATGCACAGACAGACGGACAGAGTTCCCAGGGGGTATAAAAAGCTATAGATCTGTTTTTCTTCTTTGAATATGTTCACAAAACCATTTTTTTCCAGTAATTTCAGTCTTATTTTTAGTACTTTTGCAAATCATATGCAGACATATCAACATAAAAAATGCATTTATCAAATATCCAGGGTTAATGTCCTGATATTATGTAATTGTTATGTAATGACTATCTAATTATATTTGGTTGGCCACAGTGCCAGGTAATTTTATCACACTATTTTAAAAATGTGTATAGGGTTAATGTAATCAGAAGATTATGCAGGAAAAAAATTTTTTCTTTACAGAGAGGTGTTACATATATATATCTATGTATATAATATTCAGATAAAATTGTCAGTGAATATCAAATTTATTTCTAAAAGGTAGAAATGTGAGGCTGTTTCTAAGTGAGTACATATACATTTGAGGTTAGCCAGCAATGTTTCAATGTTCTTTTATTTAACAGAATTGTTTGAGCTAAGTTTGAGAAATTATGAGAAAAATAATGTTAAATTGAAATTGAGCAACTCAAAAGCATTTTGGTCATAAGAAAAGAAAATTATAACTCAATATCTGCTTAAAAAAACTTTCTACTTCTTTCAGTTTGAAGTTTCATTACAGGAGGAAGCCATATTGTACCTTGAGGGCTGACGACATTCTGCAGGTTAAACTTATCATTTATAATGCAAGTCAGGTGCACCCCTCTTGTATTGTACAAAGACTGGTATGAATTCATCATTTATTGGTGATAGGAAACTGTAAGTGATTTGTACAGGCAAGTTTAAATCAACTCTCTAGATTATAAACTATCAAGGCCCATTTTATTCTAAATACATGTAATAATGGCTAAGAATGGGCGGGAGAATGGGATTCCACCCTAAATGGAAGCCTTGTGGGGACCTCCAGATTTCAATTTGCAATATTGCATGGAAAAATCTACCTGACATTTACACCATATCTTTATATTTTATATAGAGTGTTGCAAAATGAATTTGGATGTTTCTTTGTAACATTATGCCAGGGAAAAAATGTCCAACACTCAAAAACCATATTAGGAAATGAAGTTCCCACAAAATATTTACAAGAATATGTACTGGCATGTGTAATTTTTAAAAGATATTAGACATATTATCTGAAAGACATAATCCACATCGTTATATATGTTTATAACAAATATTGAAAAGCCAAATTTAATTGTACATGAAGCACTTTTCTGGATTTAACCTCATCAGACAGCTGGGTCCAAAATAGGAAGATAGGTAAAACTTCGTGAAATTCTAGTTACATTCATGAACCAAATGAAATATACAGTTCATGACCTAATGAAAGCTGAAAGGCCAAATATAGAGAGGAAAATTATGGAATTTTACAAATAACAATGATGGGAGGGGGGACATAAACTGAATCCTTCCAACACACATTCCCAGTGCCAAAAAAAATAAAAAAGAGCATATTGTGTTGTTACATTCAAGGTATTCCTTCACTCCAGTACAGCAGGTAATAAAGCAATGTGACAACTAGTTTAAAGACAAAGTAACATATAAATTATACAACAGCTTGTGTGTGTCAATTTATTTTCTATTAAAGGTACAATTTCACCTAGTTTTTTGGTGCAGTTATGATAATCATTTAGTTTGATTGATAATGTAGCAGATATAAAATCATTGACCTTTTTATACATCTTAACTGTACTTAAATTTGTGCTAAAACACCAGTTTTCATTAAAACCCTGACTTGTATACCCCCATCTAAATAGCAAACACATTTTAACTACATATCCATTCAATTTTTGGTTCCAATTCAATTAACTGGTAGAACTATTGAGTCATTGTCCTGGAATCCATATACTACAATAGTTTCAGTTTAAATGTACCTTGTGATCAATTGAACTTTAAAGAAACTGTCATTATGTAACCAAATTTCTAATAGAAATAGGTGTAAAAAATATCAAGAACCCAACTTATAAGAGAAAACAGACTTATAAGGGTCATGCATATTCTGGCAAAAGGATGGATATTTGCGTAAATGTTGTTTAGAGCAGAAGATCATGTTGAATGAGCTTTTAATTTCAATAAGACCTCCTAAAACTACACCAACATCATCAATGACATCAAATACCATTCCCCTTCATCAAAAATGAAGGGGAATGGTATATAATTTATGCAGTTTTCCACCTAGCCAAAAATAGAAGGGTGGAGCACCCCTGGTGCCCCCTACTAACACCCTTCCTCAGACTAAATCTGGTATCATCATCATCATCATCATGTTTTTGTTATATTGAAGAGTTATTATAATTAGGGGTCTGTTCCCTGCTATATTGATATATATTATACCATTCAACAACAACATAAGCAACTATAAAAACAAAATAGTCTTTGTGTCCAATCAGTGTCCTCATTATGGGCTTTCACACATGAATACCCTTTATAAGCTCCCTGCCTTTTTCAATTCCTAGCTGGAACACTGTTATGGCATGCATTATTGATTGTCTAATTCGTATAGAAAGATTCTTTAATGATGAGGAGGTATAAACCAAGCTTTAAAAAACAAAAAACTGATGAAAAATATTTGCTATAGCACCCACATTTGTATTTCTATTGCGATAAGATGAGCTATCTTTACAAAGGACCTCTGAAAGCTGTGGCTTGGCAGATTCAGATTCAGTTTCTGTTTTTTGATGATCAAAAACAAAAATTGTCCACTTACTGCCATTGTTGTTGTTCAATTGGAGTGAAATGAATATTTAAAAAAAAAATAACTAACATTTGAGTTCAATTGTTCTGAAGAAATTTTCTCAAAATCAGCCAATCAGAAATCATAATAGCCCATGGCAGCCATTTGAATAAATAAAAATCCTTACAAAGGACCTTATAACAATAGCAACAATGATTGTCCTCCTAACATCACAAAAAAAAAAATAAAAACCTTTACAAAGGATCTCTTAAAAATGTTTCTTGTAAAGTTTGGTTCCATTTGTCTTAAAGGTTTGAATGAGTGATTTTATTAAATGTCAACCAAATAAAAGCTAGATTTTCCCTGTAAGAACTTCTAAGGATTCTGCACAATAAGTTTTGATTCATTTGGCTAAGTTTATGTTTGGGAATCAGTCAATAACAGACAAAAAAATCCAATCTTTGTTGTCTGATTGGGACCAAATAATTTTTTAAAGGATCTTACATAGATCCTTCAATAAAGTTTCAGTTCATTTGTCCTATCAAAAATAAGAATTACAGCAATTCTTATTTTTGATAAAAAAAAACTAAATTTGTAGTCTAATCAGAATAAAAATGATACCTTCCATTGACTTTCTCTGTAAAGTTTGGTTCTATAGGCCGATCATTTTAACAGAAGATTGTTCTAATTAGCCTATCACTAACAAAAAATGCCCCTGGCAGCCATGTTTGTAGTCTAATTACGATGAAATAAGGAGGCTTTGTAAAGGACCCTCCATAAATGCTTCCTGTCCAGTATGGTTCCATTTGCCATAGCATTTTTAGATAAAATGAAGCTTTTATAATGTTAAAAGACACCAGATGACAAACAAAGACAAAGGGATGACAATACCTCACACAGCCTTTTGCCAAGTTGGCTAAAAAACTTTACACCAAAATTATTTCAAGGCAAATAAAACTTTGAAGATGCCAAAAAAGCAGACAAAAATTGTCAAGTCAGAGGACAGACAAGACCATGGCCAACAAAATGAGACAAAAGATAAACATAGTACAAACAACACAACACTGAAAGCTAAAGGTTGAGCAACACGAACCCTATATAACAAATATAAAATTATGCATACATACCTTTTCATGCAGCTGATGGAATTCATTATATCTTCTGAAGATAAACCAAGATTTGTTCTCTGTATTGATGACCACTTTGTAGACCTGTAGAGGAAGAACATATTTGATGATTCCCATCAAGTTGGATTGGATGATGTTCTTTTTTACAGATTTATATTTCAGTTCTAGACTGACAGTAATACTAGATTCCTCCATTTTTATATATAACTGGTATAAGAATTTACTCAAGTGCATTGAATACAAAAATCATTGTTGTTGCTCCTCTTTTAATCACAGATTTTAAGTCGTCATTATCAATATTTCTGCAAAGAAATCTGAAGTCCTCAAATGTTGAAATTCAGTTTAATTTCGCAATGACACCAAAATGTTATCATTTGGCAGTTATGACGATTAGTTAAAGGCCAACTAACTTGTCAAACATCAGTTTATTTTCTACTGAAGTATCAACAATCACTACTTAATCTAGTTAGCATAACATGAAAATGCTAATTCCTCTTAAAAGCCATAAAAGCATTAAGATCTGTCAGAGCCTGGAGTCCAGTAACACTTTGTCTGCTTTTAGTACCAAATGTATATGAAAATGCACAAAATATCAATTTTGCAACAGGTCTAGAATCCTGATATGTGAAATTCAATATACAAGTTCAGCTTTCAGTTTTACATATACATGTATAATATATACTGTCCAAAAAGTGATATATAAATTAAACCCTGATTCACTTAAATATCAACTGCTTAGCTTGACAGTTAACTTTTCAATGCAAACATTCTTTTAAAGTGACCACTGGCTTGGGGGTAGTCTTTTCACCTGTACGCACAGGTAAATGTTTACAATCTGTAAATTATTGTATGATATAATATTTATTACCTGTCTAGAACAAAACATCAGAAATTACTCATAAAGGTGTTGAAAAAAACTTAATTACATTATACTCTTTCAAACCTTTACAATGTTCAATTTAAAGAACATAAGTTAACACAGTTATTATGACATATAATTAATTATTCATATTTCGGCTATTGCATGTTCCATTAACTGCATAAAATAAAGTTTTCAAACATTAAACTTCACTACTTTTGAAGAAATTTTTTCAGGAAATTTAAACAATTTGGTCTTGCATCAATTGCTCCTTGCGTTTAAAATATTATGTTTGATTGTATGAAAAAGTAAATGAAGTTACATGTAATGCAATTTTCAAAAAGAATACTCCATATACTTTCCAGTTAATAAATTCAGTAAAATTAACATTATTTTTTATTACATTTTAGTGCTGAATAACAAAAAGTTGCATTGTTATGAATTTCTTTTAATTTGAAACCAGTAATTCTGAGTTGTGGAATTCCTTAAGGAAATTGAGCTTTCAAAATCTGCAATTTTTTTTTTTATTTCAAGGTTGAAAACAATGAAATTGAAAAAGTTTTGTCAATGTTTTCTGGTCAGGAAGAAAAAATTTGCTTTCAAAATTGTCTAAGAATTGGCAACATTCTCAAAATTAAAAACCACCTTGGTAGTGTAATGGTTCGAGTGCTCAACTCTGGTGTGGAAGGTCATGGGCTCAATCCTGGCTGGGTCAAACCAGAGACATATAATACAATGTATTGTATTATATGTCTCTGGTCAAACCAAAGTCATTAAAGTTGGTATTTGTTTGCTTCTCCGCTAAGAACGCAGCATTAAGGAGTAAGAGCAAAGACTTATTATCCCAGTCAGAATAATGTGTCTGGTAAAAGTGGCATGTTTTCCTGCTGACCGTTAATTTCATGTACTAGCGTGTTGAAACTTAGGCTCAGTGTGTTGGTCTAGTACAAGGCAGAATTCATTCATCATCATCATCATTCATTCATGTGCTCAAGTTAAGCAACATTTAATCAAAATTAAGAAATTGACAGGATTAGCTAAGGGGGTTCAGCAAGATAAAGCATTTTGTCTGCCCATAAAAATCCCAACTGAGACAACTACTTTTTCAACGCTTGATTGATGCATTTAAAACTTCGGTCCAACATCTGTCTTAAATTTATGTTTCGTCTTTAAAATACAATAAGTGACACTATTTCTATCAAAATGCTTGAAAGTTTCCTCCACTTCACAAATTCTACATGATATTGTGAAGAAAGATCAGGGAACTGCTTTTACTAATGCATTGAAATCCCAAAGATTAAACAAAAAATACTGTGAGCAAAACTCACCAACTACTCCTGTCCCCCTTGGAATGAGCTGATTCAGAGATGAATTTCCTTCATACATGCAAATTTACATATTGTGCCTGATGTTCATGTTAAGTATCATTGAAATCCAATGAATGGTTTGGGGAGATGTGCTTACAAGGTAGGTGGACAGACAGAGTTTGACAGACAGGGTGACATCTATACACCACCAAATTTGTTTGTAGGGGTATAAAAAAGAAGATATTAAACATTTTCTTATAATATATATAAATTGCAAGTCACCTTATAAGTATAAGAAATATGTAGGTGAAAACAATGAATGTTCAGTGTTTGTAAACAAAATTTGGCATATAAATATTATATAAGTTATCTGTCATTCGCTGTCATCAATGATAACATAGAAAATAACAATAACTTGTACTGAAAAACCCTCCAATGATGAAACCTCATTCATTAAAAGAGTCAAAACATTGAAAAAATAGAGCAGCATTCAAGGTCCCAACCCCTTAGAGCTAAAGTATGACCTAGAGTTTTTAGATCTTGTATTAATTGTAAGAAAAATTCAGAATCTGACTTTTAAACAAAATCTTTGTTATTAAATACTAAAGTGACTATGTCCTTTTACCTATAAATTGACAATTCTTTTCTCTTACACATTATTTTCAGCTGTACAAGTTAAATTCAAATCAGACAAGGCAATTAAAAAAACATGCCCAAAATCTTTAAGATCTTATCCAGAAACAGAATTTTTTAGTTTAAATCTAAATCTATTTACAAACAGACCAAAAACTTTTGTCCTTTAAAGGAGAAGGTCCAGTAAGGTTCGTTTTCGGCCCCAAAATTTGCACATTATAAAAACCTTAGTATAATAGTATTTTAAAATGTTTGTTGAATAAAAAAATAAATGCTCTTAATATGTCCAGCTTTATTTTTGGGGTAAAAGTGCACGTGCTTACGTTACTGACGTCATAAAATA
>JAULBM010023878.1:0-11270 GCA_032357055.1 Geukensia granosissima
TTTTTCGCCCCCCCCCCCCCCCCCCAAATTATTGCCCTGACATACAGTTTCAAATCCTCTGTGTGGATGATCTGGAAATCCTCCTTTTCCATCCCCTTTAAACTCGTCCAGCATCAAGAATGGATCTAAATGTGGCACCTAAAATAAGCATTTAAGAAAATTGAAACAGAGCTGCTTTTTGTGGTCCACTAAAACTTCAAAAAATTGTAACAATAAAATTACTATACTATATGTCAAGCTTTGGTGGAGTGTATTTTTTTTTGCTTACAGAAATAACATAAACATTTCTGCCTTTGTATTCATTTTAAATCCAAAAAAGAATCATCTCATGTTTTACACTATACAATAGGTACAATAAATACAATTACATACTTTTGTCTGCCCCAAAATTTCTCTGCTGAGAATGTACAGCTTCTAATCAGTTAAACAAATAATTAATTAGAAAAAGTATTTCATAAATGCCTAGATTTTTTGAGGAATCAAAACCAATTATAATCAATAATCAAATTGGGACATGGTGTCCGATTATTCTGATTCCCAAAACTAAGATACATGATGATAAGACTTAGAGTACTTGGAACATTAAAATGAACCTGATTCAATGAAGCATAAAATGTAGGTCAAAGTGACCATATTTAGATGGGATGCTGACAGCCCCCGAAGGTCCATCCACACACCAAGCTAAATGATGGTAGAATACACTACACTTTAAAACTAAACACGACCTTAAAGTGGAGCTAAGTCAACAGAGCATGAAATGTAGGTCAAAGAGAACTAATCGAGGTTGTGTTGACAGACTCCAAAAGATAATAGTATGTAAAACATTTTTTCATAGCATAAAATATAACCTGTTAACTGTGGAATAATTATTTCTTTTGATTAAAAGAAAATGCCCAAATAATTTTAAAAAGCTCGAAAATCACACTCCACAAAAGCCTGACATAGAGTATAATTAAGGTGAGATGATGACAGACTGCGAAAGACACAACCATACCCCAAGCTACATGATGGTAGGACACATAGAAACTGAGAACTTAAGTAGGACCTTAAAATGATCCTGAGTCAATTGAGTGATAAATTTAGGTAAAAGTAGCCTACATCTTCACCCAAAGTTACATGATTGTAGGTCATATGGTATCAGATATCAAGACGGACTTCAAAGTCATTCAACCATTAAATATGGGTCATGTGACCTAAATGTTCGTGGTGCAGGTGTGTTGCACCCTAACAAATCTGCATACTAGAAATTATTGTTTAGCTCTGGCTGCGGATGCCGAGGGTACTCCAAAATTCCAGCATTACTTTGTAGAAATGAACTAAAATTTATAAATGTTATTACAAATTTAACTGGTTTAATTGATTAAATGTTGCTTAACTTCAAGTGGCAAATATTTCATGCATATTCAGGACGAGAGCATATTATGATTATGATGAATGAACCTTGCTTTGTATTAGATTGACACACTGAGCCGAATTTTTAACAAGCAAGCCCACAGGAAGACATGCCACTTTACCCAGAAACATTATCTTGACTCTTGGTCTACCAGTCTTTACTCTTACTCCCAAATGCTGCGTGCTTAGCGGAGAAGCAGCAAATACCAATTTTAATGTCTTTGGTTTGACCTGTCCTGGGATCAATCCTACAACCTTCCGCACTCGAGGTGGGCAAGCTAACCATTACACCACTGAGCGGTTTTATTAACTGCATAAAACCAGATTATTGTTCGTCAAATTTATTTGATCTCTCATATCCATATCGACGTAAATATTTGGATGAATATAATTGATCTTGTCAATTAGTGGTAAAAACACTGATAACCTATTATTACACAAGTACTACCTCTTTTCTGCCAATACTCCTCCTAACTCTGGCTCCAACTCCCTCATTTTGCTCCACACTCAATACAGACTTTCTTACACTTCGGAATGACATTTTCCTTTTGACTTGTGCTAACACACACTGATATCTCTAAACACCTTGTGAAAAACAGTATATGTACCAACTAAAATCAAACTGAAACAGAATAAAATTATTATGGTAATACAGTGAAACCTTTAAAAGACTTACATTTATTAAACTGAAAACCTGACTAACAACACACAAAAACATCTGAAATAGATATGTACTGTAATTCATGGATACTGATTGGCATTGATAGGAAAATCATTACCTGTTTGAGGGTTTTTGAATATATTGTGCCAAAATGTAAAGGAAAATAATTAGAAATCCATTGGGAACTTAATTTCATGTTTTATCTGAACCACCAAATCCACAAAATTTATACAACATGAACAATGGTACTTTAATAGTATTCAATGAAAACTAAAACTTAATGTTAATATGTACAGTGACTTCTTTCCACCACAATCATTTTTTCTGGTTGAATATAATTCCCTATAATTTTTTGGTTTGGATTATGTTTAGAGTCCTGATTTTAATTGTATACCTCTTGATTGAGAGATTGATTTTAAGCTGTACAGACAGTTTCCAGAAATTTATTTTTTACAATTGAGATAAAGATCTCAGATTTCAGCATCCAAATAAAAATATACAATATAACACCATTTCACCGTCTTGCAGTAGATAGTCTAAAATCTATCTTTTTTTAAAATTAACTATTTTAAAACAATTGGCTGGTAACCTTTAAGAATACAGATTGCTTCTTTTACCTTATGTACATTTTAACATAAACTTTGTGTTTTTTTTCATTGGTTATGAATTTTATTATCTCCTAAAAGTGTTGTATAACTCTAAACAATTGCAATTGATTGCAGAGAAAACTGAACAGGATTATAGGAATAAGAATGGTTTATAAATCAACTTACCCACATGTACAGAAACAAAGCAATATGTAATGACCATCTCTATATTCTAAGAGGTCATAATATAGTGACAAACAAAAGCTGTGTAATGGTTCAAAAATTAGAACATTGCAGAAATTCTCCACTAAAAAGAAGATTTTTTGTCACAATTATTCTCCTAAAACTCTGCATTAGTATGCTCTGCAGGGATTCATGTTATTCATGGTATAATTCTAAACAAATCGAATTCTAGTTTTACAATGTCAAGGGAGATAATCCTTCTTACTTAAAAGCAAGTGTAGATAATAAAGTATTTATGAAATTAAAACAGTGGACACAACATGCACAATTATAATAGATTTGTTGTCCCTTTGATCTAGTTTATCTTGAAAATGGTAAAGTTGGATAAAAGCAATTTATTTATGAATGAAATCTTTCACTGACAAAAATCCCATGGAAAAAGAAAAATGATCAGATTAGAATTTTTTTCAAAATTTTCAAAATGCATTTGGGTCCCATCTCAAACATGGAAAGAAAAATATCTTGCCAAACTGAAAAAAAAATAAAAATAGAAAAAGAAAATTCCTTTATCAAGTTAAATGTGTATTTTCATGTGTGCAAGCAATTCATAAAAAGTTTAATACTTAAATAAGATTTTATACAAAGGATGATATTTTACAAAAATATTATCAAAGAGACTGGTTAAATAGTATGTAAGTCAACCTTTGGCACCCTTTCAATGAAATAGATGAAGAGGACACTACCATTTCCTATTTACCAGGACTTTTTTCAAGTGGTAGACATAAAAACAAGAAATGTAACTGCATAAAAATTTATTTGTTAAAGTTTGGTCATAAGACAGATCACTACCAGCAGTTAAACACACAATTCTATGAATATAAATGTGATAAATTGGCAAGACATTAACAAATAACACATACATTTACACATGTACTGAAATAGGCTTAAAGAAGATAAAAGAACACATAATGTATATTATACTGTGTAGTATGACTAGATTTTCCCCCTTATTGTGGTAAAATGTTTGCACTTGCCCTCTCTTTGAAACAAAATATTGGCAAGGATGTACTTTGAATATTGGTTATAAAACATTGAAATATGGCTTGTAGACATCTTGATAATAAAATGCAATAACTGTCAATATCATTTTTTTTTTCAACAAATACCACAAAAACTGCTGATATTATACTATTTTTTGGAGTGTTTTAAAGGAATTTTAGTACCAAAGAAAGGTAATGTCACTTAGGGCATATCTCCCGAGAGTTAAAAACATTTCATGTCAAAATAAGAGGTTTAAAATAAGATTGTTTGTGAATGCTGAAATCGTGGGTTAAAATTCAGGACATGAAGTCAATTCTGAAGGTTTAATAAAAAAACATAGTGTTTGTTGGTTACAGCATGAAAGTTTAATATTGACAGGAGCTCAAACAAAGTCACTTCAAATGTTCGATCTGCAATGCTGATAAATAGTTAAGTAGCAGAAAATTGATGGCATACATATCAAGTGGTGTTTGTTGCAGTTTGAGGTCAATAACATTTGATATAATTTTTATCTATTGTAATTACGCAATGTGTCAAGTTGACTAGATTTATACCTAAATTCCAAGGAAGTGACCTTTGCACAAGTTTTTGAATTTAATAATGAAATTTTCCTCAAAAGTGTTCAAAACAAAAAATTTCACTATTTTTGATTTTGTATGATGACTTCCCTCAATACATCTGCAAAATAACAGCTCATCTGTAAAAACAGTGTATGAATCTGAGAAATCTGTAGTCAACATTTCCAATCTGTTGTTTAAATCAGCAGACTTAGCCCTCTTTGGGATACCCAGTTTATGAGTAAAAATTTCCAATCTGTTCTTTAAATCAGCAGACTCAGCCCTCTTTGGTATACACATTTTATGTATTTGTTTTTTTTCTTCATTTATTTATTTTAATTGAAATGTCTATAACAATTAATCACCGTTAAATGTTGTGTAGTGTCCTTTTAAAATAAATTTAACTTTTGCAGGGATATATAATTATTTAAATATCTCTGAATTTGTTACCCTTGTTTGGAGTAGTATAATTCTGTATTTTAAAAATGGTACATAAACAAATAATAGTATGTAAGATGTGGATCATATCTTTCTGGCATATAATCTATTGTCTTTTTAAAAAATTTTTGAGTTTTTCTCTTTGTATGGAGGTTGTAAAAAGTTTCCCTGTGCTTGAGTTCTGTGCTCTTACTTATTTTTAGTTATTAGAATCTGTAAACTGTATCTTTCTAACATATTTCTTTTCTAAAATTCCTGCATTCAATTTCACAAAATGTGGTAAGTGTAATTTCTGTCGTAAATTATGACGTCACAATAAGTTTTCCTTTGAAGTTTCTACACTTACGATTAATCTTAGACTTACGATTTGTTGTGAAAACCATTGCAGATTTTTATCTTTACATTTGGTCCATGAATGTAACTAAATTTCATAAAGCTTGACTTATCTCCCTACTATTGGCCCTCAGAGAAATAGTACTCGTGTTTTTGTTATAAACATTATGTGAGATGTGAATTGTATATTTCTGGCATAGGCATATGTTCCATATCGTTTCTTTTAAATACCTAATTGCATCTTCAATCAGTTAATGTCTGGTAACTTAACCTGAAATCTATTTCCAAAATCATTGTTTATTTATTTCTGTCAATATTACACTTCCATGGTTACTTGAAAATTTGTATTTTTAAGGAATAAAATCCAGAAAGACTGTGACAATATGGTAATAATTTTGTAAATCAGAAGTCATCAACAACATAATGGTAATTAGTAAACAGGAACAATAAAATTTTACTTTGCATAGAAATAAATTACTTTCAATGCAAACTAATGCTGGCTAAAAATACAATGATAAGAAAAATAAATATCACTTTAAATTAAAGTATAAAATTACAAAACATAATACAAAAGTTACAAGGGCATAATTTAGTACACATTTAAGTAATTATTTCACATCCAATATTGTTTTTAATTTTACATCTTATGTCAATGTAGTATGCAGTTTAGTACATTGTTGTCCAAGTCTGTAAATCTGTAAAATGTAGGTTTTACATCATCTGTCAATGAAGTATGAAGTTTTGGATGTGACATACATTTAATGTTCACAAACATTAACAATTTATATCAACCATGTTTAACCTTTCAGGAATATAATAGTCATGGCTATGAGATAAATCTGCCTTTATGTCATTACAAAATAAATAATATCATTGATATAAATACTGAGGATATGAATAAATTTTAAATGATTTCCAAGTTGTTGTACACAAAGATATCTACCATACTTTTTAATGATATCAAAAATTGAATTTCAATAAAATACAAAGTATCATTTTACTGATAGTTTATACCATTAGTGTCATAAATTCTATACTGTGTCAAGTTTTTACAGTGATACACATCCTCAAACAAATTCTATTACAATACATGGTTCCAATTTCATAATACATCTCAATCTGAGATTTGCCTTTAACACCTTTGGATTTTCTGCATATTCTTATACTAGGAAGTTTTCATTGGTCAGTTTTGGTGTTCATATAGTTAATTCAGGGAAAAAAATTTTTTTTGTTTAATGAAGTGAAACTATTGCATTTATTTTTTATTGCAATTTTGAAACCTCACTACAAAATGTGAGATAAATTATTAAGATTTTAAGAAAATCTGTTTGCAAATATCTTTAACAGATATATGAATGGGAGTTCTTATCCTTGTGATTATCAATCAGTCACATTATTGTCAATAATAAAAACATCACATTAATTTCTGAATGTACAGTACTATGATCGGAAAACTTTTAAGGCTCTAAATGGTACACTAAAACTGCAATTCATTCAATGGTTCAGATGCTGTCATTGAAATTTTTCAGTAACACAATGCAATGACTCTATAAAACTCTGTTAAAAGTTTGTTTTCAAATACAACTGATTTTGTTTTTGAAAGAACCTCCAAAATTAGAGTTCTTACAATTTGAGTTATGTCTAAATGTAGAATCTACAAGATGGCTAAATGTGAATATCAACTATATAACAATGAATACATTGTCCTTATTACATTCTATATTCTGATAATCAATGAAACTGTTTCCATATATTAGATTTTTTAAGAGTAAATGAATGCCTATTCAGCTTACATCATTCCTATGTTAAAAACTATAAGGTACATTGAACATGATCTTTGAGTGTAACAATGCAAAACTTGGTAAATCCTCTTCATGCTTTGTTTAAACCATTTCTAAGTTATATACAAAGTAATGCCAAAAAATAATATATTGTTCCCCCTAACCTGACCCTACCAAACCAGAAGTGGGTAGGTAGAAAGAAAAAATGTCTATTTTTTTCAAATAATTTTTTAATCTTAATAACTGATTTTAGCTCCATCAGTTTCATCTCTAAAGAAATGGAAACTGAAAAAAAAACACATTTTTGATTTAGGTTTGGCAACAAAATGATTTGAGTTGCAATGTTTTTGCATTCAGTCCCGATTGGGCAAACAAACAATATTTTATCTTTGGCCTAACACAATCTAATTTTACCAATTTTGTAATTAACTCAGTTAATTTTTAAAGTGGTCTAGTTTTGATGTCAGAAATTAAGGATACATGAAATCAACAAATATTATGCCAATAAAACAAGACTGAAAGATCTCAATGGACAACACATTGCTTTATTTGTTTGTTTGATTGGGGTTTAACGCCACTTTCAACAATATTTAAGTCATATTGCGGTGGTCAGTTTTACTGGTGGAGAAGGCCGGGGTACCCGGAGAGAACCATCGACCTTGGGCAGGTAACTGACAAACATTATCACGTGTGATGCTAGTTAAATGCAACCCCTTTTGTATGGTACAAACCCAGGCGCAAACTCACGCCGTGTAGGTGATAGGATACAGTGATCTGTACAGGTAAGTTTAAATCAACTACCTAGATCACTCGGCCACCCAAGCCCCCACATTGCTTTAAAACTGTTCTCAAGTTGCAGGATTTTATAAATTAGCAATGTTTCACATTGTCTCAGGAAGAAATTAAATAGAGCTTAAGGACTTAAAAATGTTGGTTCTAATAACCTGCCTAATTTAAAACTGTTGGTAGGTCAGTTTTTAAATCTGGAAATATTATCTTGACTGGTCTGGAACCAATTTGTATTTGCACAGCCCAAAAGTCAGCCATTTAATGTTGCAGAATAGTTTCAACTGTGGTTAAATATCTGACAATTATTTTTCATTTCCCCTGTGTTCATTTATAAAAAAAAAATGAATATTTTGTTTCTGTTGTAGCAGAACTTTTGGAATAAGCAGTTTCCATTCTTGGAACTAAGATCGGTCAGAAATTTTCATGTTTTTTTTTTTCAAAATGGAAATAAAAACTTTTGCTCCATGGATAAAAAAAACAATTAGGGTAAGGTTACCGGAACCTCAACATTCTTTTACGCCTAACACATCTATTTAGAAGAAATAGCCCTAATGATTTATAATCCAAAGTCTAATAGATACCCCTACTCAATCCTTTATAGCTTTATATCAAAGTCTAATAGATACCCCTTCTCAATCCTTTATAACTTTATAACAAAGTCTAATAGATACCCCTTCTCAATCTTTTATAACTTTATAACAAAGAGATAAACTGAACACATTGCTACATATAAAAAGAATGTTGTGTAAAAATCTTCTAAAACATTCAGCTCTACTAGTGCTTCAATAAATAAGTGACAGTTAATTGTAAAAGTTTATCACAGATAGTGCTGAAAATAAGGTCACTGTTATCCATTTTTCAAAAACTCTGATTTCCATGTTTTAGCATTCTCAAAGCCGTTCTGTCCCAGTTTATAATCTAATAAGGCTTGTTCTATTTCTTCATCTGTGTTCATGACAAATGGACCTACAAAGAATAAAGGTATTTAGGTTGAAAAATAAACAAATGAAGTATCACAATAATCAATAACTCCAATATTGTAAAAATACTGCATTTCTATTGGGCAGTACCATGACAATGAAAATGTTTACACATTAATAAACCAAAGATGATAACATCATGAGACTAAATTGGTACACCTTCAAAATAGTTCCTCTTTTAGAGTGAAATTAAACCCCAATTTTCAATTATTTGACTTATTAACTGGAATTATAAGTAATAAATTTTATTTTAATGGAATTTATTGCTGTGTAAACTCAGCCTTTCACTCACAAGCTTTACAGAAAGTCCTTCAGATTTTATTCATTTTGTGAATGAAAGGCTAAATTACACAGCAATAAATTCTTTAAAACTGTTATAGAACCAATTAAACTATCAACACTGTTTGGTTTTCTTTTTGAAGACATTTTTCAATACAAATGATACAGAATAAAAGATATAGCCACTTTTCATTTTTTAAGCAAACTTCTGAGGTCAAAAAACATGGCTTAATGACCGTTGTCCTTTTTTAAAATACATAAATGAGGAATGGGTTGCTGTCTTTCTGCCATTTATTCCATATTCTTTATTTTTATATTATATAAAAGAATAACTATGTTTGGCATTTGAATATCTACAAATTGTGACTGAAGTATACAGCCAAGTCATGTGACATATAGGCCACTAAAACTCATTATTTACAATCACAATTCATAGTTAAACAGAAAGGGCACTGTGGCAGTCTTTAATTAGTAATTGGTAAACAATTCAATGTGGTGGACAATCATACCATGCTATTATTTAATTAACTCATAGTATCTGATTGAGGAGCAAAGTCACTAAGAGACGTTCAATAGTCTGGCCTTAGTAGCCATATCGAATCCTGGATTAATAATAAAAAGCAAAAGAAGAATTTTCTTTTTAAATGCTTATTATAAAACAGTTTTAGGCAAGAAGATCTTACAAAATGGAACAATTTACCTGTTCAACTAAGTCTATATTCTCACTGTTGTTCATCTAAACAGATATTTACATGGAAGTTTTTCTACCATAATTAACTGTCTGGTTCTCTTACAAATAATTATGCTTAAATATCAGACCTACCATACTGAGCAACTGGTTCATTTAAAGGCTGTCCACCTATCAACACAAAATGGCAGCTTTCTTCATCCTACAATATTAATATTAATTGCTTTGTTTTTTATCAGTACCAATCAACCGAATAACCATGTAATTTCCTCCAAAAAATGATGCATCCTGAAAAAGGCTATAAATATCCCAAGAAATTTTGATTTATTAGGTATTGGTTGATCATTAAATAGTTCAAACACTGGAAAACCCCATTTTTTCCAAATTGCTGGTTCATGGAGATACTGTAATTATATGAGTTATCTCCCCTTCATAATGTTACAGTGGTTATCTTGATAGAATCTGTACTGTCTATTTTTTAATACTTCAATTACATATGTTATAAAGGAAATCAGACCTGTTATACAGGCAAAGAAAGAGAATATTTGGTAACCAGGTTACACCCTTCACCCTACTCTAGAATGTGCCTGTAACAAGTTAAGTTACCAATGTGCACTTGGTCCCTTCAGGTTTTGATATGGATGGTTCCACACCTTTCCTTTGTCATTACTGTTAAAGATGTTATCATGCAAAATATTTAAAGTTTTAATGACAGAATAATTACCTAAGCTGTATGTTGCATGAAATGTTATTTTCTGATTGGTGTAAATGCAGTCATGTGACTTGCGACAAATTTTTTTTACCCAAATGAAGCAAATATTTGATGACAATGCTTCCATGTCAACGGACACACTGCCTAGATGATTGCTTAAGAACCTGTCACACTCTTATTCACTTACACTAAAAATTTATTTATGGGATTGCAAGAAACACATTTAAAGGTAATAAATGTGAAACATCTGTAGGTTCATAGGAACGTTAAAGCACTGACTGCAAGCATAAATTTATTAAGCACTGTGCTTTATTCAAAATATGCTACAACTAATGCTTATACATGCCAATGAAACTAAAAACTAGCATTAAATTCTTAAATTACATCACATTAGTTTCTCTAATTCAATCAATTCAGTTGTACACTTTAAGACCTACCTTATTAGATATATGTATAAAATCCCCATCATCACTTAAAACTAAGGTGTCATGTGTATTTCCAACGGTTGGTTTATCACAACTTCCTAATAAAATACAAAATATTTAAAAAAACATCATGACTTCCAAATAAAATACACAATATTTAAAAACACTTCATGTGAACAAAAGAGTTTATGTGCATTCACACTGTACAATTTGCAATCAAACTTGATTTTCAATACTGTGGTTAAAATTTAGAGGAAATAATAAAAAGAATCATAATATTAGACAACATGCCGGTTGCATCCTTTACATTATAGCTGCATGTCAAATTCAACAGAGGTGCTTCGCATGCGCAGCATGATACGACCGCAGCACATTGAAATGTGAAAGGTGAACAAAAGACACTTTGGGTAAGTGTGGACACAGT
>JAULBM010023889.1:0-11269 GCA_032357055.1 Geukensia granosissima
ATTTTATATAGAGTATCATTGTGTTAAAATTTGAAATGGATCCAAATAATAGAACTAATGTTATTGAACGGAAACCTTACTGTCTACGGACGACGAAGCTGACACCGACGCCGACGCCGACGCCAACATGCCCATAACATACATGTGTAATATGACCACAAAATTTTTGCGGTCGTATAAAAATTGATTTATAGTATAAATTTGCAAAATTTTTTTTAAAAATGTCTTATTGTGAACAAAAATATTTGGATTTTTAATAACAGACAGGTAAAATATGACAGTTAAACAATGATATTTTAAAAATTAATTTCATTTCATTCAGACATAATACAAGAACTTCAAATTATAAGGATTGAAAATCACATCTTACACGATAAAAATTGACAAATGAAATCTGTTCTACAATAAAATGATACATGTTTCACGCAAACCAGACACACACATGATCAGCACAACACACACAAAATTCACATGTTACATGCACAGAATTTACACATTTCACCTTTTTGGGAACCTTTAACGTTTCGCGAACTGCATAAAGGTTGTAAATTTTATTATGCTGGACTATTGATTCAAAGAGTTTTGTGATATTTCATGAAATGAAGCTGGAAGAGAAGGACATCTATATCCAACATAGGTAAACTTGTATTTTATTTATCATATACCAGGAAGGAAGCCTCCTCTGTAAATTCAGGGGCTTATAATTTAAAACAATTTTCTGATTTTTTTAAGAAAATTATGTGGTAAAATTCATGTTAGATAAGTCTGAAAAGTGGGCTGGGAAATGCTGTTTGGGACCTCTGGTCAACCAGTAGTGGTATCAACAGAATGTGATCAAATGTTGTTCATAGCTTATGAATAACATGGGAGATGTTGTCAACTATAGGAATAATAGGCAATCAAACATTGCACTCAAATTATCAATAATTAGTAATAAAAACAGGTTATTCAATACAAGTGATAAAAATGGGGAAATATCACCAGAAAAGGTATTATAATCAAATGAGGACATAATAAAAAAAACTATAAAAATATTGAAAATGTTACATTTATTTTCAGCACTTTGATCATGAAAGTATAATATCATTTTATCAACAATTCTTTATTACACTGCTTTTTACTAAATAATATTAGCATTCATCACTCTTCTCAGTTTTTTATCTTTTTTCAATCATTTATTGAAAATACATGATAAACACAGTATTTTTTCTACCAATGTTGGTTAATCTATTTATCATGAAGTAGTAAGACCTCCATTATTTAACAGGAATGAACACTATCTGGCAATTACTATGATCTTCCATCACAGATCATCTACACCTGAGACAAATACTGATAAAGATTCACCTTTAAGCAGCAGCTTTCCATGCCTTCAATATCCTTTTCAGGGTGGACACTGACAGATGTGGCATGTTAGAACATAATACTGGCAGTGTAGGCGGCCCTGTAACACAATAAAAAAATTAAGATAATTACTGCAGTGCCCTGTCAAAAAGATAACAATTAAGAACAGTTTTACATTGTAAAAGTATATATCTAATTAAAAAATAATTCATGAAGTTTGTAAGTTTGTTGGAGATTTAAATATAGGTAACATTATGTTCTTAAAATTTTATCCAATTTAAACATTACCATGGGTAAAGTTTATGAAGATTATGTTACCTGTATTAAAATTGAAAACAAACTAACAACCTTCATGAAATTTTTTTATCCTAGACCAACTACCACAAGCAGGAACTTACTTTGCCATTCTAATAACCTCCCACTCACAATTCTAATTTAAGTACAAATGTATCAGTATTAAAAGCTCAATCATGGAGATTTTGGTGAGAATCAAATAAAGGAAATCTTTATGAAACAGTAACAATGAATTGAATTTGGAATCACATATCATTAGACATAGTCCACAAAATATGTCACATGTAAATGTGTGTGAACAGTAGCAGCATACACAGGTGAAATTAGTGACATGGCCACATTATTGGAGCATAGCCAGGTGCAAGTCATAAGTTATTGGAGATTTTACTATGTTTAAATCCTATTGACATTTTCAGGACCCTGTATTAGAACTCTACTTTTTTTGGTCAATTTGATAATCTACTGAGGAATATATCATGTAAAACAGTTGTCATGTGATGTTAGAATTGGAAGCATATTATGGCCTAGGGCATAATAAAGCAAAACTTAGTAAACTACCATTGAATTAAAGACAAGAAATCTATACAGTAATTCTTGCAATATTCCAAACCAGATTTATCATAAGAGCTAATTAAGACCATGATACATCATAGGAATATTTCCAGTGTTTAATAACATTATCTGTAATGATGTCAAGTGTCACAAAAATATATGTATTAAAGGTAGGTCAGCAAAACCAGATCTAATTAGGACAGATATGAAGTTTTCCTGCAGGACAAACTGTCAGTGTAGATATTATAATCTGTGTTATATATCAACTATACTAATGTTAAATTTCCAATCTATTTTAATTTAAAGATGACTGAATATTGTTCCTGTAAAGTTTTCCATATGGAATAACTCATGTTTGATTTATGGCCCCTTAGATAATAAGGCAGATAAGGTATTTTTTCTAAATAAAGAACAGACATTTTTACAGCTGTGTTTAGTTTTATATTGAATTAAAACATAGAGTATGGTACAGATCAGATAAAATTTCACAACCAGTACACATCAGTTAACTACACAACAGAGAATTGTTCTAGGGATTTCAAGGTCTATCAAAATCAGCTCTCAGATATAAACCTCATAGAAACTGACAAACCCTGTAACTTCAGTGTTTCTCTCATATAACTATTTTGGCATAAAATCAATGTTTACAATACATATAATTCCTTATTATTCTGACTACTAAATGTTTGTTGTTGTAGAAATCTGATGTTAAAAAAAAATTATCAGTTGTTTTTATCAGACCGAGGAATGAAGGAAATTGCAAATTTTAATAAGAACAATGACAAATGTCTATGACTTGACTCTGAAGTGAAGAGCAGTTTATTCCAGTTGAAAACCAATAAAATACCATTTAGTTATCCAATCACCAAAGTGTGTTACAATCAAGACAATTCTTATTACATTTTTATCTGTTGTTTACTACATTTCATTAATTATAGATCATAAGATAGGTTAGGAATAGGTTTCCTTCCATGTCACATAAAAAATGCATTGGGATGTGAGGGTGGTACTTCTGTAAGATAACTGTGTTAAGGCAACAACAACAAAGGGGAAATAATAAGTTAAAGACATTCATTACTATATTTAGGAGCATATTTTCATAGAGTTAACTGTAATTATTTCACATCAGTTTTTATTTCTTGAATTTTATTGGTGCAAACACGGTCACATGTCATTTTAAATCTGGCAGTATTTACATTCATCAGTCTATAACATGTTATTGCCGGGCATTAACAGTTATTGCCTGCACTTCGTCATCAGTGTTAGTACACATTACTTTGTAACTTTGTTTATAACTTCAAAGTTCTTCAATGAAATAAACAGAATAGTAACTGATGAGGAGGGCAAAACCTGGATATAAAAACTGCCCTCGGGGCAAGGGTATTGACCTCAACATTGATATGGCCATTGCCCACGGCTCGGGCCATATCAATGTTTCAGTCCATACCCTTGCCCTCGGGCAGTATATATATATCCAGGTATTGTCCTCCTCATCAGTTACTATTATATAAGTATTGGAGAGGTTATACCTGATATCCATGGCATCTTTCAAAAATAAGCATAGCTGTTTAGCTTGTTCATAATTTTGAGGGTTGATAATTTTATAAATAAAATCATTTTCATTATTAAAATTTATAGAATTTGGAAGTATGGTGTATCTATCCCTTATTTTATAATATAAAGGACAATACATCAGAAAATGTTTTTCATCCTCTACTTCATCCAGACAATTTTACAAAATCTTTCTGTGGCCGGAAAAGATGGTCTACTCTATCTTCCAGTTTCTATAGCTAGAGAATATGCTCTGATTCTCAATTTAGTTTTAGATTTAGGAATATAAAAAGATAAATATGGTTTCAAATTAAATTCATTACATATTTGACTATAAAACCTCAATTCTCCTGAATTTGAAACTTTAATTTTATTTAACTGATTTGTTATTTTATAATGACTTTTCAAAATCTGAGTAGGATAACTCTTCAGATGGTATATCAATAACTTTCTCCAATTTGTGCAAACAATTAACCCAAGAAAAATTACAATCATTTGAGTACATGCTCTGATCTTCCTTAAAGGCTGATTTTAACAACATAAACTTTGTATCAGTATTTGTGCTTTTCTCAATTTCCATTAATCGAGAATAATATTTAAACATTAGTTTATATGACTTAAAACAAACTGGGTATAAACCTAATTCTGTATGTAGAGCTAAGTTGGAAGCCTTACTGTGAACACCTAGAGTGTTTTTAAATATCATATTTTGTACTTTTTCAAATGGTAGTTTATCTACAGAGTCAAAATTTACTTTAAAGTCTGATAACCATATTTCAGAACCATATGTGGATATTGTAGAAATTAAAGAGTTGTAAAGTTTTAGCCAGGTTTTATCAGAAAGAAAATAGGCCTTCCTGGGTTTTTGTGCTAGATTTTCTGATGCAAAATGAAGTTTGCCATTCTTGGTAAAAGTCACACCAAGGTATTTGTATTCATCAACTATCTCCAGTTTCATGTGTTCAAAATAAAAATGATAATTTTCTGCTATCTGTTTCCTTTTATTAGATACCACAATAACTTTAGTTTTATTAGTGTTCACATTAAGACCCCAATCATCAAAATTTCATTTAATTGATAATATCATGCATTACAGATCAAATCGACATTTTATGACAACCATATCAACACATTTTGACATATAAATACTACCAATATGGAAAGAAACGTAAAATAAGTGTGCATAAAAGCGTTGAAGGAACTTCGGATTTTATACAAAAATTAGATATGTATAAAGACTGTAGTATAAAATTGAAAACCAATTTTATGTTTCAAATAAAAAATATCATTAATTAAATGAAGTTAAAAGCTACAAACGAAAAAAATAAATGGTAAATTATTCATTTTTATTAAAAATTGTAAAAGGAGGAGACTGATTTCCTGACGGTTTTCTTTTGATATGATCATGCAAATCGCATTATTATTTTATAACTGCTTAACAGTTAAGTTAAGACATTCAGACGTTTGACAAATCACTTATAAATTTGTGGAATTTAAGCTATGTTTGTATACTTTTATTGCCATCAAAGCAGAAATTGGAACCAATCATAAAGAAAAGTTGTAACACTATCAAGCTGCACTTATTATTTTCCATTACAGTAACCACTTTATGTAGCAAAACACTTATATTTCTTAAAAGAGTTATTAATATATATATAAAAAGTTATGTAAATGCGTTCTTGTGGTCTGACCATCGTGTGCCCAAAACTTCTATTCTATTACTTCATTTTATTGAAAAGACAAATATTTCTCTGTAAAAAGATTATCCTGGGTATTTACAATCAGAATAAATATAAACAAATTTGAATATTTTTACGAATATATATCTTTTATTTTTTTATTTGTTATAAAAATTACTATTTTTTCCAGCAAAGAAGCCTCCAAATAATAATGAAACTGTTTTTTATGGAAATTTAATAGAAATCTGAAATCTGCTTATCACCCATTTTTCGGCACACTTTTAGATCAAAATTAAGATAAAAATTGTGTTAACGTGATAATTAATGCCTTGAATTATAATTTAACAAAAACAAAATTTATTATTTATTTTTCACACATGCATGGCTTATATTTGGCAACACAATTAAAAAATATGGGTAGGGGTACCATTTTTGGAAAAAATAAATATTATAATCCCTTTATGAATAAAATAGTGGTCTATTCGATGCCCTTATATATACTTTTGCTTAACTGATTCTGATATCAGTTTATAGCCATATAAGACCTAATATGTCAAGCATATTTAAAATATCTTAATGAGACTGCTATTGCGGAAATTTAACAGAAATCTGAAATCTGTAAATCACCCATTCTTCACAGTCGTACATAAATGGTGAAAACATGATAAATAATGCTCTGTATTATAATAAAAAAGTAATCTACGTCATTTAAAACAAAATTTATTGTTTTTTCTCACACATGGGTTGTTGTTTGGCATTTTATTTCAAATAAATTATGGGTATGGATAATACATGTATTTTCGCGAAAATTTCTAATCAAAATCTTTTTGTGAATGAAATATTGTTTCATTCGATGTTTTATATATACTTTCACTTAATTAATATCAGTTTATATAATATCTCGAATGTCGAGCGTATTTAAAATATGGAGAAAATGGGGAAAATTTTGCTGTTTTCCAAATTGGGATTTTGGACATTCAAACACCACAAAGGGTAAAAGAAACAATATTGGGGCAATAAACACAACAAAGTAGCCAAATGTATCAAGAAATATAAAAGATCTGCATTTAAAGTCACATAGGAATTATATGATAGTTGACAGACCAAAAACTTGGATTTTTGTCAAATATCTGTTGGAGGGCTACTATTTTTGCGGGCACAATTTTTTTTTGTAGCTCAATCATTATAACTAGAATTGTTTTGAAAAGGAAATATAAAGACCTGTCTAATGATACCCAACAAGTCTACCTATGTTCCTGGAACTTATCAGTAATTACATTTGAGAATGAAAAATGGTTAAAAACTAAAATGGCAATCCCACGGACTATCATTAAGACATTTATGAATTCTAGTCATATCGGCACTTGGTTAAATCGGCACCACACTTAGTCAAATCGGCACTGTTATTGTTTTAAAGATTGGCATTAAAACAACTAATGACATTTTCAGGTTATGGTTGCATATATAGGTTTGTATGTTAAAGTATCATTTTATATATTTTTTTAGGTAAATCACCACAGAAATAAAGAAGACAAGGCGTTTATTTCCATATTTTATTGACATGATAAATAAATCATTAACAATGGTGTGAAATTACATCATGTGGACTTAGTACTAGTCATATCAAATCATAATTAAACTGTCTTAAATTAAAAAGTTTATGCACTATATCAATTTGACTCAATTCATAGCAGCTGACATTGTGGAAGTAATGCCTAAGACATCCATGTTAGAGTATTTATTTTGAACATTTGGCTTGTGTTTTCGGAAGTTTTCTCAAGACGCTTGGGTATCGGCTTCATTGTGATATTTCAAAATCCCTTAGAAGGTCATACATCATAAGAAGTAAAAAATACCACTGAGTAAAATCATTTAAACAAACACCAATTAAGCTTATTGCCAATAATGACTTTATGATGTATATTCTAATCATCACATGATCACTACTAATTAGGACATCAAAGTATGAATTACATTTTTTTTCAAATAATCAAGAAAAATATAATTTAAATTCAAATATTTAATTCCATTTCTTAATTAATCCAATATTCTGCTGAATCCCGATAGTTCCATTTCTTAACTAATCCAATATTCTGCTGAATCTGGATTTGACCAAGTGCCGATTTGACCAAGTCCTGAATGGACTAAATTTCAAGTGCGGAATTGACTATTTCCACGGGTGCCGATTTAACTTGTTACCCAAACATGTAAGCTGATATACAGGAATCAACAGTCTATGCTTCCTGAAAATTGGTCTAACATGTACCGGGGTAAGCTGATATACAGGAATCTAGTCTTTACTTCCTGAAAATTGGTCTAACATGTAAGCTGATAAACAGGAATCTAGTCTAAACTCCCTTAAAAATTGGTCTAACATGTAAGCTGATAAACAAGAATCCAGTCTTTACTTCCTGAAAATTGGCCTAACTGTAAGCTTATAAACAAGAATCCAGTCTTTACTTCCTGAAAATTGGTCTAACATGTAAGCTGAAAAACAAGAATCCAGTCTTGACTTACTGAAAATTGGTCTAACATGTTAGCTGATAAACAGGAATCAACAGTCAATACTTCCTGAAAATTGGGTCTAACATGTAAGCTGATATACAGGAATATAGTCTTAACTCCCTTAAAAATTGGTCAACCATGTAAGCTGATAAACAAGAATCCAGTCTTTACAAAATTGGTCTAACATGTTAGTTGATACACAGGAATCAACAGTCTATTCTTCCTGAAAATTGGTCTAACATGTAAGCTGATAAACCAGAATCCAGTCTTTACTTCCTGAAAATTGGTCTAACATGTAAGCTGATAAACAGGAATCTAGTCTTTACTTCCTGAAAATTGGTCTTACATGTAAGCTGAAAAACAAGAATCCAGTCTATACTTCTTAAAAATTGGTCTTACATGTATGCTGATAAACAGGAATCCAGTCTATACATCCTGAAAATTGGTCTAACATGTAAGCTGAAAAACAAGAATCCAGTCTATACTTCTTAAAAATTGGTCTTACATGTATGCTGATTAACAGGAATCCAGTCTATACATCCTGAAAATTGGTCTAACATGTAAGCTGATAAACAAGAATCCAGTCTTTACTTCCTGAAAATTGGTCTAACATGTAAGCTGATAAACAGGAATCAACAGTCTTTACTTCCTGAAAATTGGTCTAACATGTAAGCTGATATATATAGGAATCCAGTCTATACTAACTAAAAAATGGCACTCTGTGGTGTAATGGTAAGAGTGCTCGCCTTCAGTATGGAAGATCGTGGGTTGATCTCTGGCCTGGTTGAACCAAAGACATTAAAATTGGTATTTGCCTCTTCTTCGCTTAGCACGCAGCATTTAGAAGTTGGAATAATATGTCTAGGTAAAGTGGCATATCTTCTTGCAAACTGTTGCTTTTGTGACCGAGCACGTTAAATTAGCCTGGCGGTCTAGTACAAAGCAGGGTTCATCATTAAAATGCTCTCTTCCTGAATATGCATGAAATATTTGTCATTGGATGTGAAGCACCATCCAGTCAATCAATCAAACACTCGAGTGACTGACAAAATTTCAGTCAGACCCTTCACTTGAAGAATTGCATTAAACTAAATGTCTAGTGATTATTTTGTATCTAAGTCTCTAAAAATATATTGGATTGCTTGGGAAAATGTCTTATTGACAAATCCTTTAGGTAAATCAGTTCAAATATCCGACAACTTTTTTGATAGTTTCAGAAAATCTGAAAAACTAATATTTTTATTATGCAAAACATGCAAAAAAGATATAAAATATAACCTATCTCTTTTTTAACATGAATCAGAATTAATTTGCTTACTGTATATTATAGACAGTCTGTGGAAATACTTCAGTCAATATGGGGATGTATCTGATGCTGTTGTTATTGTTGACAGACAGACAGGACGGTCACGGGGCTTCGGGTTCGTCACATTCTCAGATCCTAGAAATGCTGACATGGTCTTAAACCAGGGACAACACTATATTGATGGCAGAGAGGTAAAATCACAATTCATATTTAAAAAACAAAAGTTACTGAATCAGAAAAAGTTGGAAAATCTTATGACAAACAGAAGAAATCTCTTGTTTGCAAATTTAAGTTTACAAGTAGAAATACCCATAAAATTAATGTCATTTTAGATTGAATGTATTAACTGCAATTCAGAAAATCTTTATCGTTGAATAAATTTACTGCAATTCAGAAAACACAATGACACATTATTGTAAAGTAATATTATTTATGGAAATAAAGAAAACCATTCTAGTATACTATTATCATATGATGATTTATTATATGTAATTATTGAGTGGTATGTTAGGGTTTCAGCTTGAAAATGGACTCTATCATTGCAGATAAGAACAGATTTTAATGAGAAATAATTATTATTATTTAGAGGCACCATTAAAGGTTTTGGCGCCTGTAGCCGAAGACAGAATGAGAGGAAACAGGAAGAGCACTTCAATAAAAGTGTTAACAGAGTCCTATCTTACGGGTAAAAGTTGCCTTAATTAAGGAGTGTGCCAGACTGTCTTATATTAAGGATTATTTTACAATTGTGGACTTGATCTTGAATAAACCCTGGCTGTTTACACTTAAAAATTCTCATAGATATTAATTTACAATAACACAAATAGATTGGTCTGTTGTTTTGTTCAGCTGTTTCCACAGGCCAATTGTCTACAGACATTCTGTAGTAAGGATAATCCTAACACTTGTTTTCTTTCCAACATCACTATAATGGCCAGCATCGTAAAGTTAATTACTTGAACCTCTGATGTAGTTGTGTTGAATTTTGACTTGCTATTTTTTTTCTCAGTCAGAGAATCAAATAATTTCTTTACGTTGCCATGTCATTGCCTCTATCTTGATATAACATTTGTCACTGGCCAAGTGTAGAGAATTAGATTATTCATCTCAAGTCCGGAAAACAAGAATAGTTCTGAAGATGTTAACCTGCTTATTTTAACTCTTTTCAGGTGAATGCCAAGCCATGTAATAATCGATAGACCAATCACAAGACAGATTATGATTTCAAATAATGTGGTGCATAAAAACATTGTATATACAAAAACTATAGATGTCAAAGTCACCTGTTTTATAACAATTACCACTGCAAGATTATTGTAAATTTACAACATATTAATTTTTTTTTTAATTGCTGAAGGGAAAAGAAGATAGGTAATTTTATGAAAGTATACTTTTTAAAAGTCATTAATTGGTTACTTTGTCAACTGGCAAGTCTGAATTATTTTATAGTTCATTGTTTTCATCATAATTAAATCATGTAGAACCTTTGTTTTGTTTGTAATAAATTTCTTTGTGAAACCAGACAAACTCAAAACAGAGAAGTCCCAAAACTCCATTACAAAACAGTGTTACTTTATGTCAGAGTTTGTTGGAACAGAGAAAAAAGGTTATAAAAGAAAAACTGTCTACTGTATTCTTATAAAATATTGTTTATTTTGTAGATTGAAAAAAGTGCAAGCAAGTTGCAATAAAACTTTTATGCAATTACAATGTATTTTAAGCTGTGCCAGTCTTAATTCTCTATGGGAATTTGGCATTGTAAAAGGTGTCATTTGTTTGCCGGAACTGGCTCTTTGCAAGCACTAGCATAAAATACTCATTGTAAATTAAGTAACAAGAAACAGGTGTTCTGTCTGAGTAGATGCATAATCTTGGTACAATTGGCATTAATTCTGTAACAGACTCTCGGAGAGCAGAGCTCACTATCTATACCCCCGCATTACTTTTTATGCCCCGCCTGAAAGGCAGGCCGGGCATATAGTTCTTCGGTCTGTGGGTCCGTCCGTCCGTCCGTCCGTCCGTCCGTCCGTCCGTCCGT
>JAULBM010023900.1:0-11269 GCA_032357055.1 Geukensia granosissima
CCTTATTAAGATCTACATTTGCAACAGGTTGTCAAGGACTCGTATAGATGACTTAAAGACAACTCTACTTGCGGAATAATCGGGAAAGACCTACATTTGTTCTCTGAACAAATGACCTTATATTATGTTTTGCTTGTAATCTGACATATACAAACTTTTTTAAACAGCATACAGTATGATTGTGAGAAATAATTTATATCGTAATAGGCATTATCTTGAATTTTGTATCCAATAACTAATGTCTTCCATGTTATTATATGAATTCCTATCTTCAAGTTATTTAATAAAATTTTAATTTTGTTCCAAAATTCAGTAAAAAAATTATATTTTATAAAGAAATGTTCATAGCTTTCAGTTTTATTGCACACCTTGCATTTATCATCACAAACTAATTTCTATTGATGCAATAAGACTAAAATCTATTGGGTTCTACAAATATTTCTGTGGTATCACTAGAGCGCTCTTTCGTATTTTTTTCTGGTTAAGATACCTAGTTTATTAAAGCACAGGGCATTGTAAAATCTATCCCTTTTCTACTACTTAAATAATGCAGAGGAAATAAATACACATAGATCGGTCAACAGTCACTCATTTAATGAATTTTTAAGACTATCTCCCGAATAAGATAAACTACCACTAATTATATCCGAAGGCAGGCCATCCCCAGCCTCGCGTGAAATAAAACTGTTTAATCCACTTGTGCACAAACTCGTTTTCAGAATGTACTTTCAATTTAAATATAACAAATTCAATTATTCTTTTAGAAGATGTGAATACCACCCCGAACCCATGAAGAAAAAAATATGTTTATAAAAATGAACCAAAATTTTTATTTAAATGATAAAATTTCCAAAAACTTTTAGTTATTAAGGTAAAATGGAAGATCTCGAGAAAGAAGACGTGAAGATCAAAATCAAATGATAAACGCAGGGTCTTCAACACTTAGAGGCGACCTTAATCACTGGGAAGATATGCTTTACATGGTTATAAGGTATACCGGAGAACGTGGAAATGACAATAGCCGAAAGACATGAACAGACAACAACAACGGCTTCGAAAAACATCTGAAAACATACAAGTACTATTTCCAACCGAACAATTAGAGAAAGAACAACAAGACAAACATGTTGTACAGCTCATAACAAGAAACATAACAACGCCTTTCCCTTAACTCCTGCTACTTTTTCTTCCTGTTGGCCAAGCTCTTCACACCACTTCCGCAATTGTCACGTGTCTTCTTTTGATCCGATCCTATCCGGTTCAATTGAGATACCCCGCAAAAATTAACCGGTTACCCTTAGTCTGATAAATACCGCCGAAAGAGGTCGAGCCCCGCTTTAAATTTTATCCTAGATTTGAATTGCTACTTCTTTTTCATGTAGATTACGGCCTTTCGACCCCTTCTCCAATTGTCACATACCCTCTTATTATCTGACCATATCTGGTTCATATCAACAAACCCTTAAAATTAACCGCTAAGCCTTAACCTGTTATATTTCACCGAAAGAGGTCGACCGCCGCTTTAGATTTTATCCTAGATTTGACTTGCTACTTCTTTTTCCTGTTGACCACGCCCTTCTGATCATAGTGACCGTATTGACCATAGCAAATAAACTAATATTTTTGAATCCATTATACTTAAAATGTATCCAACTGCGTATGAGATGGTTCATTGCAATATTTTTCAAAAGATAATATTATATTTTTAAACAGTTGCTTATAAAAAACAAGATATGGGGTAAACGTCCGAAAGACCGCACTTAAACAAAAAAAAACAGAGACTATTTACAAATCTAATATAAAGGTCTATAAATGCCTTCAACAAGGGTGGAATACCACTCCTTGTTTACAGCTTAAAATAGATCCAATTACAATAATACTGATCCTACCTTAATATTATCGAAAATGTACATGTAATAAAACAACACAAAGGCAAACTTCCTGACTAAAAACAGGCACTTGAGACAAGTGTTAGGTATAAACTAGTTAAGTAGGATCCTAAATCTCCCCCAACGAGTGGTCAAAAGAAGAAATCAAAGAAAAACTACCAGTTATGACCGTATCCCTTTTTAAATATGGATTTTAAAATTGAACAGTTTTGTTTCATGCACTTAAATTTATAATAAAAGGACGACTTTCTTATTCTATAGTTAACTTTCCGTTTCCTGAAGGGGGCGTGCCTTTGACTTCGCTATTTAAATTTCACAACTAGTTCGATTTGACTGTGATTTAAAGGTTTCGGCATAGGACAAACAAAGTTTCTATTAAATCGGATTCACGTCGTACGGAACTAGTTTACATTAATAAAACTATTTTTCTTTAAGAAACTTTTATAAATGCCATTAACTTCCTTTGCCATGTTATTTTATTGAACATATGAAACGAGAATAATAAGCAAAATAGAATTTAAGCACCTCCTGCCGTTACAATATATAAAAGAACGGGATTTATTTACCTTTAGGATAAAGTCCAATTTTTGTTCACAGTTATATTTATCAGTCAAATGTCATGTTTTATATTTCTTGTAGATAATTTATATTTGTTAGAAGAGAAGGGGATAATAGCACATTTTTCGTAAAATATCGGCAAAATTATGTATGTGGTAGTACGTATGACCCTTGAATTTTGCATGTTTTTGGAATCTTTGTAAAGCCCGTAAATTTTAACACAGCCTATCTATAAATTTTCGGTATCTTGAATTAACTTATCTATAAGGGTGATAAAATGTTAAAACACTATTTTGAGATATGCTTTGAAAATTGCAGTTTTTGGATTCAACATTGACACTCTAGTCCGCAAATTCATCAAAACTAATTTCTGGACAATATTTTGTTACATTTTTGTCCCCATGGCGTCGATTTTCAAAATTTCGTGCTTTTTTGCGCTTTTAATGATATGTGTACACTACCTCTAGTAAGACGATTTTAAAAGGTAGTTTACATGTGAGAACTAGTATATTTATATCATTAATTGTGTTGAGATTTTGAAAAAAAAACTACAAGAAACTTTTACTACGAGTTTGTTATCGACATCGATAGTAGTCTGTGTACTAAGTCTCGACTTAACAGTTGGTATTAAAATTTCGTTTTTAATGTTTAAGATCATGACATAACAAAATCCTTTCAAATTTATTGATAGCTAACAAATCTGTTTAAATAATTATTTTGAAAACGTCCAATATTTGGATCACTGCTGAACAATGCAATTGTAAACCGTAGAAAATCATTAATTGACTAAAGACCGCTTTAAGTAATTGAGAAACAACAGTTGCTACCAGTTTAAAATCTTTCACAAATTTTTATTACGGAACAATAAACTGTTTTGTTATAGACATTTACGTTGTGGTTTAGCGAGATTAATGCAATCATAGACCGTGAGCTAGCTCCACATTACGTACAACCCCTCTTCATTCTTCGATATATGACTTTGTATAGTAGTTTCTATACTAAAAGATTTGAGATATTCCCGAGGAAATATTTGGTATAGGCTATATATTCCAGGACAAAAATTAGTACCCTTCAGATATTTCGATTATAGTTTTTCAAGACAAGTATGTTTTCGAGAGCTCTGACAGTGCCACGAATAAAGAATTACCTTAAACTTTGGTATCAATGAAAAGCTACAGGTACACCCCCTGGTGCGTAAAAGGTTCCCAAAATAACGTGTAACGTGTAAATCGTGTGCGTGTAACGTGTAAATCGTGTGCGTGTAACGTGTGGATCGTGTGCGTGTGGTTTGCGTGTAACGTGTATCGTGGATCGTGTGGTCCAAATCGTGCATCGTAAAACGTGTATCGTATAACAGTTTTCATTGGTCGATTTAAATCGTGTGACGTGTGATTTTCAATTGTTATAATTTTAAGTTCTTGTATTATGTCTTCACGAAACGAAATAATTTTTTTTAATTATCATTGTTAAAATATATATAATTATTAAATTTTAATCAGTCATATTAAAGAAAAACAGTCAAATTATCGATAAATTTCTGTTGTTTGAACCCGACAGGATTTCACAAAATAAAATGCCTTAATTATTAAATCAGATAATTTGCAGAATGCGATATCTGCAATCACGTCTCTATCTGGCAAAATTTGTGGTAAAAATTTATGGAATAAAAATATGCTATAACACATTCAATAATGATAATCCTGACCTAGTAACAACAATAAAGTAATGCTCAATGCAGAGACCTGTACATGCCTCTTGCTCAATCTAATTTTAACAAGAATTTTTTGGGGGGTTAATATTTGCAACTTACAACTTTGTAATATTTTTTAATTAAAATTTATACTTCTGACCTTAGAATAATTTTGATCCAATATAAAAAATGTGACGAAAGAATTTATGCTATTTTACATTCAGAATTTATAATTCTGAACTTAAGAGAAGAATATCCAATATAAAATCCAGATTATTTTTAATTCTCAACAAGACATTTGTTCAAATTTTGGAAAATATTTGGGAAAGATTCATGCAAATAAAGAATTTATGTTATTCTTACATTCAGAGTTTCTAAATCGTACATTAGGAGATGAATATAAATTGTAAAATCCTGATTATTTTTTGCTCGAGGCAAGATATGAAAAAAGCTATGAAACTAACGAATTTATGCTATTTTTCATTCAAAATTTATAATTTTGTCATTAAGAGATGAATATACAATTCATAATCCTGATAATATTTAGTTTGCAACAAAACATTTGTTAAAATTTTGGAAAATTTCTGGTAAAAATCCATGCGACTAAAAAATTAATGCTATTTTACATTCAAAATTTATAATTTTGTCCCTAAGATGAATAAACATTGTATAATCCAGATTTTTTTAAATTCACAACAAGATATTTGTTCCAATTTTGGAAAATTTCTGGTAAAGATCCATGGAACTAAAGGATATGTTAATTTATCATTCAAAATTTATAATTCTGACCTTAAGAGTTGAATACACAATGTATATTCCTGATTATTTTTAGTTTTCGACAGGACATTTGATAAAATTTTGGAAAAATTTATGGTAAAGATCCATGCGACTAAACAATTTATGCTATTTTACATTCAGAATTTATAATTCTGACCTGAAGAGATGAATATACAATATATAATCCAGATTATTTTAAGTTCAGGAAAACATATTTGTTGAAACTTAGGAAAAATTCCAGTAAAGATCAATGCGACATAATAATTTATTCTATTTTACATTTACAATTTATAATTCTGAACTACAAAGATAAATATTAAATGTATAATCCAGATTATTTTTAGTCCGCAACAAGACATTATTAAATTTGTTCAAATTTTGGAAATGTTTTGATAAGATTCATGCAACTCAAGAATTTGTGTTATTTTTACATTCAGAATTTATTATTCTGACCTTAAGAGATGAATATAAAATGTAAAATCATTTTTATTTTTAGTTTGCAAAAAAACATTTGTTAAAATTTTTGAAAATTTCGGATAATAATCCATGAGACTAAACAATTTATGCTATTTTACATTCCGAACTATAATTCAGACCTTAAAAAATGAATAAACATTGTATAATTCAGATTATTTTTAGTTCACAACAAGATATTTGTACTTAATAATTTATTCTATTTAACATTTAGAATTTAAAATTTTGAACTACAGAGATGACCTTACAATGTATAATCCAGATTATTTCTAGTTCCTGACTAGATATTTGGGAAATTTCTGGTAAAAAACCCATGCGACTAAACAATTTATGCTATTTGTTGTTCAGAATTCTAATTTCTGGTAAAAATCCATGCTATTTTACATTCAAAATTTATAATTTTTTTCCATAAAAGATGAATATACCTCACCAGGCACTTTAACGTTTAAGCAACGTTGAAATTAGGTTGTGACGTTGATCAACCAAAATTCAACGTTGCTTCAACGTTATGTTTTCCCACATTGAAGTTTCAACGTTGATTCAACGTTGTTTGTATAAACTTTGGAGCGTGCGTTGAAGTGACAACGTTGTTTCAACGTTGAGGGGTCATCGAGAAAATATTTATAAATATTGTCAGATGAAAGTCAATTAAACATTCCTTAGGCTTTGTACATTGATTAGATTAAAGTGAAATATTTGTAAATATTGGTTTGGTGTACACTCTTTAAGAAGGATATAATTTCCAAGCCCCTTCCCTTTTTCAATCAATCAGAAAATCCGGGACTCTCCGCTACCGTATTTGGAAATCTCGATTATACATTAAAACATATCCATCGTGGAATGTAAAAATTAGATTTATAAATATAAATAAAATTGTCCGTCCATTAATTAGTTTTTGTTGTATAATTATTGATTATATTGAGACATCAACGTTGATACAACTTTCATATCCAACCTTTTTCCAACGTTGTTTCAACGTAAAAATACAACGTTTTTTTCAAAGTTTAATCAACGTTGAGTGCCCGCTGTTTACAATGTATAATCCTGATAACATATAGTTTTCTGTTAAAAATCCATACGACTAAAGAATTAATGCTATTTTACATTCCGAATTTATAATTCCGACCTTAAAAGATGAATAAACATTGTATAATCCAGAATATTCAAAGTTTGGAAAATATCTGGTAAAGATACATACGACTAAACAACTTTTTCTATTCTACTTTCAAACTTTATAATTTTGTCCCTAAGAGATGAATATATCATGTATAATCCTGATTATATTTAGTTTGCGACAAGAAATTTGTTAAAAGTTTAGAAAATTTATAGTAAAAATCCTTGCAACTAAAGAGTTTATGCTATTTTACATTCAAAATGTATAATTCTGACCTTAAAAGATGAATATAAAATACAAATCCAGATTATTTTTAGTTTATGACAAGATACTTGTTCAAATTTCTGGAAAATTTCCGGTAAAGATTCATGGGAATAAAAAAAAATATATGTTATTTAAACATTCAAAACTTATTATTTTGACCTTAAGAAATGAACATACAATGTATAATCCTGATTATTTTTAGTTTGCGACAAGATTTTTGTTAAATTTTTGGAAAATTTATAGTAAAGATCCATGCGACTATACAATTTATGCTATTTTACATTCAGAATTTATAATTCTCCCTTACTAATTTGATACAATATACAAAATCCCGATTTTCTTGTTCACGACAAGACAATTATTTCAATTTTCAAGATTTCAGTATAAATTATTTCATTCAAGAAATATAAATTATGATTTTGACCTAAAACACAGTTCCAAAATATTGTTTTGTTTCGTAACAACGTCTTTTTAAATTTTTGAAGATTTGGAGTTTATGACAGTATGCCATTTTATTCAAAAATATAATAATTTAATCACGGTGATCGTCTTTTTGTTTTGACAAATAATGAAAGTTTATGCATAAAAAAGTTTTGAATTGCCTAATTTTTTTAATAAAGTTATACCAGGAAATATATGTACAATATATGTTTCTGGTTTTAATAAATACGATAAAAACAGTTCTTTTTTGTTTCGTCAATTTTCATTCGTAATCTATTTTGACCTTAAATCACACGACTGAAACCGTTCTTTTTGCGTGAAACATTAAACGTGAATCGTGTATTGTGCGGTTTGCGTATAATGTGCAAATCGTGTGCGTGTAATTTGCAAATCGTGTGCGTGTAATGTGCAAATCGTGTGCGTGTAATGTGCAAATCGTGTGAGTGGAACGTGTGAATCGTGTGCGTGTGGTTGGGAACCTTTTACGTTCCAGGGGGTGTCTGTTAAAAAATCAAATCGTCTTCATTTTTCATTCTTTATTCAAAATTATTGTTGATTAATAACAAGTAACCATTTATTATTCTTCTTTACAGTCACCGGAATTTATTCAAAGTGGTGAGTTTAAAACTAATCTATAATGAGCTATGGTATATTTAGGTATAGTATAACTGTAACTGTAAAAATGTCTTTTATTCGTCTGTGTTTTCTTCTTTTTCTTCTTCTTCTTATTTTTATTATTATTATAACTGTGTTCCTAATAGACACTTAACGTTATGTTTCTCTTCTTATTTTAAGTCTGGTTCTGTCAATTCTTTAATTACTGTTTAAGATCATCAGCGTCGGTGTGCGCTTCCGCTCAAAATTAAATGGTTCACAGTAACACATCTATTTAGTGATTGACTAAGACTTCAAAACTGTCTGTTAGAACAAATAGCAGTTTATGACATCATGATGGATTTAAAACAAGGAACAAAACTAAGACTTTTATCTTCCGATCCAAGTTGTTCTACAGAATAAATTAAAGACAGGCTGTGCCTTTTATCCGCCTGGAGATGTTAATTCCATAAAACTTACCCTTTATCCTGAAATGACAATTACCGAATTTGAAAATGCGGCGGATATCATTAATCTTGCAGGAACTGATAACCCTTTCGGACCACCTAAGTTTAATCCCTGTTATTTTAAGGAACGTATTGTTATAGTTTTGTGTTTCTTGTATTTTATGTTTATATGTCATGACCCGTCTTGTTGTTGTTCTCGTCTCGCGACCCTCCTCTTTTTTCTGGCCCTTCCGTTTTATCTTTTTAAAACATCTACGAATATTACTTGCCCTTCTTCTTTTGTTAGCTATTGCATTTTGACGACTAGAAAAGTTTCTCTTTATATCCAATTGGAATCATTATTTCATTTTGACAACAAGGAAAGTTTATCTATATATCCAACGGGTATTATTGTTTCTTTAGTAAGACTAGGAAAGTTCAAGTTTAGAGCTAACAAATCTAGTGTACCCCCTGCTGCATACTGATGCACTTGTCCAAAGCCAAAAAGTTTTGATAGGATTTGATCCCATGTGTATGAAAAGGAATTCGAACATACCAAAGGGGCAAATTTATTTATTGCCATTCTGGTGTATTTCTCTCATTTCTTTTCACATTTTAGCCGTGTAAATAAACAGCAAATTTAAAATGTTGATATTTGCTTGATAAGATGTAACGTTGACTACTAGATATTTACGCGTTATCTTTTATTCGTATTTTGTATTATTATAAGGTTAACTAAAACTTCTTCAGTTATTGATTTCCAGATCGACTTCAGAAGGATCGGAAATGCTACTACGTTTGACGGCACTTCATCAGGGGCTTCAAAAAACAGTATCAAAATTCTGGCGATTTTTTTTTTATATTTATTTTTTTTTCTTCTGATTTTTCGTTAACCCTCGGACTTTCATTTATGGATAAAAGCAAACCAGTTCTAATTCTTCACATGTGCAAGCAGAAGCACGGCCTGTTTACTTTTTTTCCGTGTCTTTTTCCGGATTTTTATTATTGCTTTCAAATTGGTCATTTTATTATTCATCGTAGACTTTTTATGCCTTTTGTAGTAAACCTTGTTCTCTTGTACTTTTATGTATCGATTTTCGTATGCTGTTGCGAAAGGGAACTATATCAAGGAGCATCATGGTATTTTGCCCTTATTTTTTTAACAGGGGACATCAAGATGTCTCTCGACATTATTCCGCTATTTTTTCATCGTCTTGTATTGCTTCTAGCATAAGCTTTCGCGAAAGGTCGATCTCAATTGTTTCGTTTTGGGATCTTTACATTTGTTTTAAGGGAAAAGATACAGAACTGACTCTGAAAGTTAACATCAGATACTTTATTGAACATAAAAATTTTCAGACAAAAATTGGTTTGATTCTTTCTGCACATTTTATTCTAAACACGTTACAACTACTGTCATCTTCTGGTGTTGAATCACAATTTACCACTACTTTTTGCAACATATATAAACTTTTCACTGGATTCCATGATTTCATAATCTTTTTCCTCCCTTAAGCGTAACAGTTTTACTTATTTTTCCAGAAAGGAGATTTGCACTATATTTTGATTCTACATGATCTTTGCAAAATAATGGTCTGTCATCTCGTCATGTATGTTTCTGTCAAACCGTTGTAAGCGAAAAATTGTGCAGTTGTGCTGTTGTAACAGTCTTTGAGGGACACCGCGAATCTTTTCTTTTCTTCGTAATGTGTCTGATGAACGGCTATCTTCAAGAAGGTTTGCATACTGTGCAAACGGAACGATATAAGTTACTGTCAAGGAGACCAGAAACGGTAAAGATGGAGGAACATTAAGGAACCTAGAGTTCGCAACTAGACCTTCAACAAGGGTGAAAACTTTGGAAACCAACACTCTCTTTTCACAGAAATATTTGTGTACAATATCCTTGTAACGATTATAAATTTAAGTCCTGAGAATTAAGAGTTTTAAGTAAGGTGAAGATTATGATATTTGAAGTAAACATTTGTGTTTATGTTTATTTTTTTCGAATAACGAGTAAATATAGCTCGCTTGTTTTGTCTGTTAATAAATCCTCGACCACCAAGGCCTTCTGCAGTGTTGATACTTTTCTCTGAATGATGTTTTATCAAAAGACTCGGAGAAGAATTCCATCATGTAATGCCTCCTTATGTTTTGACCCTTTTTTTCCATCATCCCAGCAGACAAGTTAAAACATTTTTACACTTTACTCATCGAATATATTCTGAGCCTTGGCTAATCTTTATTTGTTGAAAAAAGAATATTGAACGTATCCATAGATAGACACAATTTACTCACTTTTAAAGGAATATTTAAAAGTAATATTTAACTGCGTTGAAAGCATTCGAAATGTCTTTTCGTCTCTGTCGTTGACCTAAGATAAAGAGCACACGATTTACTTTTTTTTATTTTTAAACGTTATGTTACATTTAAAAAATACATTAAAAATAAACCTTTTAGGTTTAGCGTTCCGTTAAACAAATATATATTCACAAGGGGTATAAGTTCAATATTGTAGTCAAGACAAAACACTTGTTAATGTTGACGCAGATGTTAATATACGGATCGCTTTAGAACACAACTATTAATATACTTGGTATTTCATCCATCTTGTCTTTCTTCACGTTTATTGACAACATCGTATTGCATCGCCAGACATACAGTGTTTGATGAGATCTCGTATTTAGAGGCTTGATATCTTATCATTAGGAATCTTACCCTGAGCTTGCTTTCAGTAATTTTCAGTAAATTCATTAGAAAATTCCTCCTTTTACATTTATTTTTACATTCCTACGAGACAGAATTTCTGCAAATCCTCGTAAGGAATAAAAATATTAAAGATGCTTAATCTTTTAATTTCACATATAGATATAAAGATGATGTTTTGTCCATTAACAATCCCTCTTTTGCTAAATGGTTACCGTCGATATATCCACCAGAACTCAAAATTAAAGAAACCACAGAAACAACTTGTGCAGCGTCTTTTTTGGACCTTCATCTCGAATTTGACAGCAGTGGTAAA
>JAULBM010023911.1:0-11268 GCA_032357055.1 Geukensia granosissima
ATGGGAAACTTTTGGTGAAGCACTGAGAGAAGCCAACGTCCCTCAAGATTTGATTGGACACGAAGAAAGATGGCGCTTTATCCATCAGACCAAGAGAACACCTAGAGCTAGAAAGCGACAACAAGGTCCTTCACCAGAAAGATGGGCTACCCCAACAGTTAAGACACCAAAAGGAAAAGTATTGAGATGGGAACCGTATTAATGACTTGCATCAGCTTTAACAATAGGGATCTCAATAGACGACAGTAACGACACCATGTACAGGACAGTGTCGTAAGGTACAAAGAGATGGCTTTTCAAGAAATGTTATTTTGTTCAATAAAATATCTGAACAGAGAAATCAGAGTTGGTTTTTTATGTCCCCTTGTCCCCATTCTTACGGAACTCCATAATAAGACCCTAAACGATACATAAAACCAAAGAACATAATAAGTTGCATCGACTACCCACAACAAAGAGGACAAAAATCGCGGGGAAAATAGAGTGATGTCCCTTGACAGGAAAACATAGAGATGAACTACGAAACAAAGCTCGCTTCCGCTGGGGCATGTGCAGAAGTCTCTTCGCCCGTACACCTATAACACCAAAAAAATCTCGAAAATCCACGTTCATACCCGACTATTCGCGAAAAATCAAAAATGGCGAGAATACAGAGTGGTGTCCCTTGAAAACAACGACGAAAATGCTTGCTTCCACTCGCGCATGTCGACTCCTCATACAAGGGCTTTGCCCTACCTAAAAAATGTCCAAGACATCTCGAACATGCACGAACATACCCGACTATTCCCAAAAACCGAAAAAGCGCGGAAAAAATGGCGCGCTTCCGCTGGAGCATGCGCAGAAATCCACCCCTCATACAAGAGCTTCGCCTCCCACATCCATAACAATCGAGAGATCTCGAACATTCACGAACATTCCCGAGAATCTCCGAAAAAACCAAAAAGCGCGGGAAAACGTTGACGTCCAATGACGTCATAAATGACGTCATGTGAATTACGGTAACGTCACTTCCGGTTCACTTGACTTCCGGTTACGTCACTTCCGGTCCACGTGACTGTGACGTCACGCATCCAATGAATCCTCTGCATCGTCCTGAGAAATACGACCTGAACTGTCCCCATATACTACTCACCAATCTCGGCACGACAAATAAATAGACCACTGTTGGTTCTCTGCCTGGATTGTTAAGGACATTATTGATGCAGAGTCCATTGAAACATTCCCATGGCCCTTCTTGCACCGGTCATGAACTTGATCGAACATGTATGGGACTTTATCGGTCGTAAAATCAATCAGCGACAACCGAGATGTCAAAACCTGAATGAAATACGGGTCGCTCTTATCGCCGAATGGCAGAGATTTCAACAGTATAGACCATTTTTTGTCTGACCAAAAAAAAAATAGATATTATCAAAACCAAGGATATGCTTAACTTTTGGCGGACTGTATATATACTCCCGAAAGGAAATGCAACGGATGGATTACATCAGGAAACACTTTCTAGTTGCACTCTTGTTAATATAGATAAAGTATTTAAAACTGCCTTATTGTATACCAAATTATTCACGTTGAGGCCTCCAAGCAGGCAATATTTACAACTACACATGTAACATTTTTGTCAATGTGCGGGGCTGTACATTGTTTAGAGAAACTTTCTTGTCGTTATAAAAATTTTCAACCAGTGTCAGAAATTTCGATTTTATAGTTTCATTATTTTATGTTGTATTTGTTTGGCTCATATGGACACAATATACAAATAAATAAATGATAAAAGAAAATTAATTTCAAATTACGTACCTTTATTGGTTTTTTTCGAATGTATTTAAGTTTCATAATTACATCATGATTGTTAGATTTGTTTGTATTTCTCGCTTAGGTTTTGTGTACAAATTGTTTAGTAAAATAGATTTTTACTGTAACATCAGTTGGAAAACATATTTTTTTATTCCGCCAGTGTGGTGTTTTAGCCGTTTAATGATTACAAACGCAAAAATTAACATAAATGACAATGAATGTTATTATATTCTAATTCGCCCAGCTCAATCAAATATAAATTATTTTTAAATAAAATTCAACACATCATTAGAATAAGTGTGCCTTCGGTGTAGCAGCCTTTAACAGGTTGCGGCCACTACAATAATGACGACAGAATAAATGAGCAAACCTATCTAATTTGCAGTGTTGATTAACATTACATCATATAATTTGACCAATCGCGCCAATGAGTTGCAATGCATTGTGGACTAGTACGTGTTTACTACAGGCGAATTGCACGTGATAAAATGCAGAATATAAACAAAGTTTATTAAAGACTTGGAACTTTGAATTTCAATTGAATTTCTCTCAAATAACTTTAAAAGCTTGTATGTAACAGATTTCTCATTTTGCATGCTCTTATTAACAATTGCTTCTGTTATGAGGTAGAAATTGCATTTAAACAATTAGCTTGTGTAACAAGTAAACATGGATATTTAAACCTCTTTAAAGAGGATTATTTCAACGCACGTGAGCTACAAGAATCACGAATTAATTCATTGTTTCACACTGCATATAAAAAAACTAAATTTGATTTATTTCCCTTGCATTTTATAGAGATATGTACTATTCGGAGCTTGTGTTTATACGTCTAATACACTGTTTAATAATTTGAATGCAGTTTTGGAAAAAACAATGTTCGTACAAATCTCACTCGAAGCATGGCAATTGATCAGAAGCACATTCCCGCTAACGCTCTGGACGCCTTTCGTAAATTGGAAAAACTGACAAACTGTCTAAATAAAAAAAATTCGATAGGGCATGAGTGTCAATGAGACAGCAAATGACAGTCGAATCTTATCTTCTACGGGCCCCATTATACTTGTACTATTTAATTCAAAGATTTCAAAATTAATGTGAAATTCGAAGAAAATTTTGAATTCGACTGAAAAGAATGGCTAGTGGTGTCTATTTTCTTATGCAGTCTGTCGTTCTCACAGGCGCATGGGTGATCGGACCACCACCCTAGTCCCCGGATGGCAAATTGAACGATCATTCTGCTGAAATTTTCTGTCACTTCACCATTTTACCGAGAGATAGGTATTTATAATTGTTTGCTTAAAAAGGTGGAATAAATTTCATCTGACAATAAAATATTGGATTTAGTATGCTAAAGTCTTTTTGTTTTAACGAAATAACAAAGGAAATATATGGCAGACTGAACTTTTAAAAGATTTTGTTAGCATGTGTTTATTATTGTGGATTGATCTGGTTCAGAAGCGTCTATACCGACGTAACTGAACAAACTGAGCAAAAAAGAAAGTCCTAATTCGTATCCACTTCTCCCTGTTATGCTTTGAATGTTCACAATTCTGAGCATGCGATTATTAATTTGTGTTATAAATATCTATGTTTTGGAGAAAACTTCAAGTTATCATGGTGTGTAAATTTCCACCGATGATACAAACTTTTGGTATATTTTCGCCCTAAAATACGTGTTCGGTGTCGCATCCTACATTGTAGTAGTCCATCATGCCTTGCGACTCATTCACTTGATTGGTTGATCATGCCGAGCGTAATTTTATTTATATATTATTTGTTTGGCGGGACCATTATTATGCTAAAATATGCATGTCCGTTAGGTGAGTGTAAAAAGTAAATATCAAGGTCAAAGTCGTGAAGAGTTATCTTCGAACACTGACAACTAGCGGCAAGAAGAAATACTACATGATCTGTGAATATTCAAAGGAAAGGGGGCAAAACAATTAGTATTGGGAATAATAATACTGTATAATAACTCCATATTAAGAGCACCACCAAAAGAACGCGCAACGGCATCCCCACCAACCGCTGCGATATGACCTAGTCTATTAAGAATCGGTGAATATATATAATAAAAATGCAATTTTGATTTTGACTCCAAATGTTTTAATATGTCCCTTAGCGTACATGATAAAGGTTAATTACAGAAACCGATTTGTATGCGGATGAATTTTCGTACATAAAGAGAAATGGATCTCTGTCTTTCTCACATTTATTTCGAAACGTTTTGAAATTATTTGATTGTTTGCTGAACGTCCAGTGGCAAATAATTCATGCATATTCAGAACATTAAATCATAAAAGGTGCTAGCTGGGGTTTAGGCCAGGAAATTCAATAGGAAATAAAGCCAAAGCAACTGGTCACCTACGGACCACTCAAGACGAGCTGATGCCAAGGGAGCTTAAACGTGCTGAGAGCGTGAAATTTTCCCAACACGGGACGTTCCTGACCGAGACAGGTTGAGAATTTATACATCCCACCCAAACAACGGAATCCCTTTAGGATTGTTTCTACATCCTGGCGGAGAAACTGAGCAACCATTAAAGATCATTCGAATATTGCGGACTGACAAATGGCGATATAAATATTGATTATGTAATGAAGTAAAATGTGTGTTTTTTTAGTAAGTTTAGATTGAATTTATTAAATGATTTTTATTTGTTTTTAAGAATATTTGGGTTCAAATAGATTGATGTTGATTTTTTTTGTACGAAACATGTAAGAATTAATCATGGTTGTTTATGTAATCGAGATCCAAGGTACTCTAGATTGATTATTGGTCAAAACTGTCTGACATTTAATACGTCAAATAACACTTACCTTGTTAAAAATAATATCAATTTGTTTTACCCCTTAAGGGATTAAAATGATCTGTGAGAAAATGTAATTTATTGTTAAAATTAATCTTTAAGACGGAAATGCTAATTAACTAAATTCAACAATTTTATACAGGTCCATAGAAATAAGACCAGGAAAATATTCCTTTCACTTCCGTTGTTGCAAAGTAAAACGGACTCACGGGATTGTAAGGCTAGTAAATTTCCCTAAATTTGAGTCTTTTTCTGGTAAGTTTTAAATGAGAAGATAAAAGTTTGAAATGCAGAAATTTAATTATTTTTTATTTATCATTAAATGAATAATCATTAAATTCTGTTAGGAAATTAAACCGATCGACAATGAATTGGAAATTTAATTATTTATTAGTGTAATTTTGACTTATGATTTATAGAAAACAGGTAATTGATATTGTATTTTATTAATGTACAATATTGTTTGTAAATTCACATACGTTTTGGCTAATGAATAACATGAATAAACATTTACAAGGGACTGTATTGTATTGAAAGGTCCAAGGATGCCCAATTCCGGTTAGTTCCCCAGAACGCTTAAAATGACAGATGTCAGATGTGAGCTAGATTCCGCAGAAAAGGAACGACAAACTAGTGCTGTACCAAAATATATCAAGTTACAGCATAATATGTTTCCCTTTCAAGCCATCATAGTTCACCTGAGGTGAAGAAACTTTTAGTGTCTATAAATAAATATTTTTGATTTGTAATTTGTGTTGTTCATCTGTATTGCTATAGAATTTTTGGCATCTGCCAATTTGTTTCCCTTTCGTTTTCTCTTGTTCCAAAATATAGTCTTTGAAATATTATGTTCAAAACGGATATGTATGTGATGATAAATTAACATTTTTTATTCAACCACAACAGCCTTAAGTAGCTCTTATTTATCATTCAAAATTGAATATCTGGATTACACACGTATCGAACACAAGCCATTTTCGTATTTTAAATAATTTAATCGTTTCCTACTAGAAAATAGACAAAATAAAAACATAGTAAAGTTTGACATTAACCAAAGTAATCAAACGAACATTTTGTACTGTTCCTTTAAAAAAAAACTTTTTCTTATACGAAAATATATTTGATGTTAATTGCAATGAACAACACAATGGTTCTTGGAACCTGCTTTGCTCAACTAAAATGATGTCACCTTGCTCCTTGTCAGCAATCTTTTTAAGGAATGAAGTTCAAAAATATTAAAAGGGACATATATATACTGTTCAGACAACATATAAATTTGGCTTTAGAATTCTTTCTTATTAAATTCAGTCGGACATGGCCGTTATCTTGAGTGTTGATTGGGATGTTGGATACCTTCATGACATGAGATATCGTACTGTAGATTTCTTAAACAGTTTTTAAAGTCAATTTAACTCAAAGATTCCTTGCTTTGTCAGTCATCCTTGTAGTTGGTAGATGTTTGGAGAACTCGCCATCAGAGAAGTCGTCCCAATGTTATATGTTATATTGTATGGTCGTTTACGTAAGTGTAAATGTGAATGTGATAGTGAGTTATCCTCCTTTACTCACGTTTTGTTATTCTTTTGACGTACTGTACAGTCTGAATAAAGTGTAGAAATGGCTGTTGACGTCTTTTCGTCTCTCGTCTATTCGATGAAGGAAATGCATTACGGGCACGTTCCCCGGGTCTTTAACACCAAAAGATGAAACAAAAATTAGGAGAAATCGTCATAAGTAAAAAAAAATCATTGGAGAAGTCTGGCAAATGGCAAAAAATCACTGAAAAAGTCGCAATTAATAATTTCAATTTCAATACTTCTTGACACATATAACTATTGGAGATCTAGGACGAAATTGAATGATAAATTTTTGAAACATTGCCTGCCATTTTTGAAAATAATTACTAGACCATGAACTAGGTGGATATGTATGATTTTTGGCATATTTTCATTTGTTTGATTCTGTTTTCATTTCGTTTCATTTACTGTCCAACTGTTTCTTCTAGGTCCAAAGAAACTAGATAAAAACCGGAAACTCAGCTTCCGTTAAATTGAATTGAATTTCAATTTCGATGGAGGATTATTGCTCACTGTTGAACACGTTAAACTGTTATTGCATGGTCTTAGCAGACAAAACTAGCTTAAACCTAAATATTTAGCTTCTGAGACACTAACTATGTTATGTCACTGAACAATGATGGATATCATCAGGCATACAATTTCCCCATCTATCCCTAATAACTTGAAAGTAAAGACACAACAGACACTCCTAGTTGTGCTCCATACATGGTCTTTATTTCGGATTAGTAGAAAAAAAAGTAATATAATGTACAAACGTCTGTGACGTTTTCACAGCTTCAACATGAGGCCGTGTATGTTTTTATTTGTTTTGCATCCAGAAAAACTTTTGAAACCAACCAGCCAGCTAAGGGGTAAACGACACAAGGCATTAAAACATAGCCTTTAGGATAGATACATCAAGCAGGCTAACACCAATTCATAAATGTTTAAATCTATTTTTCCAATACAACTATTTTGACAAACTATATACAGATCACTCACGTTTTCTCGAACTCGGTTGAGTCGAAACTTCTGTTGACTCAAAATTTTTGCATGGCCCCGATTTTTTCCTTAATATTATGTAACTTTACTCCTTATAAGTCGAAACTGGATAAGTAGAAATTTCGGTTGGCGCTATGTTTTTTCACGGTCCCGAAGTCATGAAAAGCATGTAAATTCATTTCGTTATCTCGAACCGATATACACATGTAAAAACACAACATCGGGGCATTTTAATTGCTTCCCGAGTCGAAGTATATACAATGTCCATGTATTTAATTCTAATCATAACAGCTCACCTGAGATAATATTTTGATCCTACTCAAAATCAATTAGTGATTCTTTAGGTTTTCGTTGTAAAAATATACAACTGTTTTTTAGAAATCCAAAACAATTAAATACGATAATTAAAGAGCTTGGGTGTTCATAAATTTCTAAATAAGATGAGCTGATGACTATCATTTATTGTTTGTCTTTTTTTAATTGAATTTAAACAATACACATTTACAAGGGAGTGAAACTTTCATCTACTTAAAAGATTTTTTTTTCTGTGTTTCAAGTACCTTTTAAAAAAAGGTATCTTTAAGAATATTTGCATTTGTAAATTACCATACCTTCCTTTACCGGAAATAATGCCTTCTTTTGGTGTTTAAATCTATTTATCCAATAAATCTACTTTTGACAAACTTAAAATATGCTAGATTTAAAGCAGCGTTTATTTTATGAATGAATAAAGCAATATACAATTTCATCGAATTGTTCAAACGATGATTTCTGTGAAATTTTTGTGTGTGTTTGTTTAGTAAGACAACAAAACCTATCAGGAGGCGGAAGCAAAACAAACAAAAACACTACTTTGGCCTAACGTCACAGAACACGTTAAATACCGTTTTCTCAAGAGAGCTCAGTTGTTGAAATGGACAGCTAAAGCAAAGATACATTGTTTTCGGATACAGTCTTTACCCTGAAAGTTAAACGCTCGGAAAAATTATAGTTTTGACCGTTAGGGTTTATCTTTTTCATAGATGAAAGCGGGGTTTTCCTGTAAATTGGTGTTATTGCATATTTTCTTTCTCCATCATGAGAGTGTAATCATGTTTTACAAAAGGTCGTAACTGTCATACGTAATACAAGATCTACGAGTTATCGTAAGTCTTATGACTTTTTGAAAATTACATTTATAGCTTCCTTTTTGCGAGTCGGTATTATATTTCTGGATTTAAATATTGGGAATGGGGTCCGTCTCTGTGAAGATACCTAAACTGTTCATCCTTTCTGACCGTGTAAAATTTTTTGTTGGGAGATGGGGTCTGCGTTGTTCATAGATATGTTCGTTTGAAGTATTGTTTATATACATGTGACGTTTACGGAATTGTTTTAAATTAAGATTGCCGTGTCAATCGATCTGTTCCTGTTAATCTAACCTGTTAGTTTTCTTTCGCTTCATACTCATCTACTATGAAAAAATCGAAGACATTTTTACAATAGTCGACGGCTTCAATGTGTTTTACATGTGAATCATTTCTTAAATGATATTTCTAGTGAGTGTAAGTTCTTCAGTTGTAGAATTCAAGAGACCCTTTTGTTTCACACGAGTTTTCTCCATGTGGCAAATATAGAAAGCCTATGTAAAAGAACAAAACGATTATGGCCCTGACACAAAACCATGTCAAAATAAGACTTTTAGGTTAAAGGTCAAGATCATACTCGGGTTTATGTGTGTTCAGTACACATCGTCTCATAATGATACACCCATGTGTCAAATATGGGATACATTTGTCAAAAGGGCAAAACAATTTTGGTCTGGATTCGGAGCCATGTCCAAAAACCTATAAATTTAACCATGAGTTCAAAGGTCATAAATGGGTAATGAATAAACGCGACAAATTGTCTCATGGTGATACACTCATGTTTTAGATATGGTATGCCAATGTCAAATTATAAATAACTACAAGGACACGAATATGCATAGACAGACGGCCGGACAGACAGCCAAAGTGATTCCAATATACCGCCCCCTGAACTTCATGACCATTTAAACCAAGAACACTGTAAATTGTCTTTACACAGCAAAATAAAGAGGCCTAAATATAATCAAACTTTTAAAGTAACGTTTCAACTGACATTAGTAAAGCAGAATGACTAGATCCTCAGCACCAGTAAAAGCAAAGACTGGACGCAGAGTCAGAATAATGAGTTCTTGTAAAGTGACATGTCCTCCTGTGAACTGAAGCCTTCATGATTTAGCACGGTAAAAATCGTGCTAAATAGATCGGTCTAGTACAATGCAAGGTTCATCTGTCATCACTCATTGGTGTGATATCGTCCATAATATTCATAAATTATTTTTACGCTGGACATTGAACAATTTTTAATCAACTAATCTTTCTGAAATATTTGATTAAATAAACTAAAAAAGTTTTAATATTAGACTGACTAAATTACCTTTGTTCTTCAGAGTAGCATGGATTATTCAGAGACGTAGTGAATCCAAAAAACTTAATATTTATCATAGCGGCATCTTCTTTTTGCAGGTATTTTTGTATTTTTATTGTAATTGGTACTCTCTAATCGGGTTGGGCGAGTTTCTGTTTGATTTTTTAGATAGAATTTTGTGGTTAATGTTTGTTACTTGTACACTTTTAATTATATTCAGCAAACAGCAGTATTAATTGTCTTATACACGATGTTTTATTTAGAGCTTATGAGTGGTATTAACACCCTTGTTGAAGGCCTTGTAGAGACCTCTAGATTTCTGGCTGCAGTGCAATCACTCTCACATTTACACATAACTTTTCATTATTATTTTCATATTAACACGCAGTTAGATTTGGCTTTTGAATATTTATTTTTATAAATGTATGAAAGATTTTGGTAGTATCTTTCTTGGATATATTCCGCATTCTTCCTTTAAATAAGAATTTCATTGACAAAATCACTGACAGATAATGTTTTATTATTAATGAATAAAGTCATTTCAAATATTTGTTAAATTTAAGTTTGACTAGATTTATAAATTTCTATAAAACAGATATGCATGTTTCAAGTTTTCAGAAGATTTCCGACACATACAAGTCCGACGAAAACGAAATAAGTCCATTTTTGCATACATTCTGATGGAACATGACATATACGAATAATTTCTACCAGACGTCTCAAAGTAATCAATATTAACAATCAAGTAATTTCAAGCGTCTGTGCTGATGGATATGGTTTGGATAATTCAATGGACAAATATAGCAATGGTTGTATCAACTTTGTATATATGTAAAATATCACGTTTCTTATGTTTCAAGACCAAGCAAATATCTGCATTTTTACATAAGTTAAAATAATGTTTAATGTATAATTCAAAACTAATCAATAATAATCTTTAATAGTTTCTTACAATTGTTCCTTTTACATATATTCAGTTAAATCTTTTCATCAATTGTTTGTTTACAAATTGTGGAAATAACACAGCATATATATTTAGACGATTAAAGTTGTATTGGCAGCACTGACAGTTCGGATTAATCGATTTTAAGAATTCCGCAGTGTACGGAATATCATTTTTTGCACAAGTTATTACTTTCGCTTATTTTCAGTGATTTGTGATATATGCGTTTTACTTATATTTCCGTTTTGCATCAAAGAAATTAACGACCAAAATCTTTTACATGGTCATACATATCGGAAGCCAGACTGAAAAGTTGGCAACTTTCGATCTTTATATCGTCATTCTCCATCTTGTCATATTTTAAACTTGATTCCAACGATTGAAGAGAATCCTGACATTTCCTGTAGTTGCGGACGTGAAAATAACAAAGAAAGTTCAGGTAATGAGCAAAAACAATTGGTGGTACCGTGAAAAATCTACCAATTGCAGCACTACGACTAGTCATTGCATTACCTGGAAGGAAAAATTCCTCAAGATAATACACCCCAAAGATTTTGCGAGCCAAGCAAAGGTCATCGTCACTATAAGATTCTAAACTTTTATTAAAATAATTCAATGTAGAATGATTAATTGATAAAGAATATCTGTCTACGTGTAAAGCGTTATCAATAATTCTCAAACTTGCGTCGATCTTTCCAAGACGGTAATATTTTAAAGCAAGTTT
>JAULBM010023922.1:0-11268 GCA_032357055.1 Geukensia granosissima
AAGCATATTCAAGATTGTTGACCTATCATATATAGTTTCTGAGAAACTGACCTAAGCATGAAAACTTGACGCTGGAGTTTAAGAGTCACTGAACCAGACAAAGTAGGTCAAGGACCAATGTCATGTGGTTGGTCGATAATTTCATATCCTAACTACATGCACACCAACTTTGGACATCCTAGCATACTTTCAGAGATATAGAGCTTTCAAAAGTTGGTGCCGCCGCGGCCACTGGAAAGTAATACCCATGTCAGGCTTTTGGGACTCTGTTCAAGGCGAGACAAAAAACCACATTCTGCCAGGCAAGGGTGGCATCTTTGGTGTTTTGCTTATTTCTAATGTTTTATTTTGGTGTATTGTATATTTCAAAATGTTTTCAGTATTTGTCTTCAATTGTCAAGTCACAATGTCAATTGATGTGTGACCTCAACATGAAGGAATTTCATTGGTTCATCATGAATGTGTATTCAGTGCCAAGTGGCTAAGAACTTGTTTAGTAGAAACATAAACAATAAAGACTTCTGAAATATTGCTTGACAACTTCTTGACAAGCTGGGGGTCTGAGTTCTAAACAAAGATGTTACCATGCAATCGCAAGCCAAATTTATTAAGCAATGGATAATGTTTTGTCGAGAGGGTCCTTGATTTTAACTTTTTGTACACTCAAAAAGAATTAAAATAAAATTAAGATATTACAGATAAATTGACAAAGCATGTCTTATTATACTTTAATGGGATTATATTTTACCAAAACTGAACATATATAAATACAAAGATTACTTTTATTTGATTGTTTGTTTGGGGATATATGGCTCTTTCAATAATATTTCAGTCATAGCACGGCGGTCAGTTTTACTGGAGGAGGAAGCGGTAGTACCTGGAAAGAACCGTCAACCTTGGGCAGGTAACTGACAAACCTGATCACATGCAATGCGAGCACAACCAATTTTTGCATGATACAAACTCAGGTGTAAAATCACGCCATATAGGTGATAGACTGCAGTGATCTGTACAGTTCAGTTTAAATCTACTACCTAGACCACTTAATGGCAGATTAAAATCATTCCTGACTGTATAACACCATTTTATTCCAGTTTGATTCCATCGATCAATATTGAATTCTCACTAGGGAAATTAACTTTAAAAAAATAATTAAGTCATATTCTTTGAAAAAGCACAGGCATAAGTGTACAAATTTAGATGTCAATCCACCTATGGCCTACTCTACAAAAGATGCACATGCTGCCAATTTCACAACCTAGATACCCATGAACCTTAACCAAGAGAATGTCACAAATTTTATAACTAGAGGCTCTTAGGAGCCTGTTCTGATCACTCACAATGACTCTACTTTGGTCCTGATTAGCAATGTTGTTTGACAGAAACTCCTCTACCAAAATTTTGTCCAACATTCCTTCCGCAGAAATGCTGACCAAAATTTTTTACAACATTCCTTCTGCAGAAATGCTGACCAAAATTTTGGCAGAGGAGGAGTAGGAAGAAATGCTGGACAAAATTTTGGCAGAAGACCATTCCATGCATTCAATAAGATTTTTTATAAGAATATCCCTTAAGGTCAATTGTTAAAGTTTGACTGGTGACCAACCTGGTTGGTTGATGGGGATATCAGATATAATACTGGTGGAGAACATGGCTGATAAGATTTGGATAGGAAGATTTCGAAGTGATCTCATAGGTTCCCATGCAAAACTAAATTTGGCAGTGAATATCTTGTATCATTGGTAGTTTTGTTTCAATTGGTTTTGTATTTTAAGATTAGGAGATTCATCAAAAATGAACATTTTTTCGTTACAGTTGCTATTTTGGTTAGCAGGCAGTGACTGTTGGCATCAACTCAAAAAGATAAATTTTTGTGATTGTCTTTTTGTGATCTCAAACTATGTAAAGCTGACCAAAGAGTTAGTCAACAGACTAAAAAAATAAATGAAACTGCATAAAATCTGACGTGTGACTTTATTAATTAATTTAATTGACATGATGATTAAAAAGTTCATAGTAAAATATTAAAATTCTCTTCGATGATATTTATCAGGTTCATAGTATGATGTGACAACAACTCTGTTGGAAAACTTCCTTCCAGTCAAGGCTTGCTGTGCCTTCTGGCAGTCAATGATAGAATTAAACTCCACAAATATCTGTAAAGAAAGGCATATATTATAATTTTTATAAAGACCAAATCGATATTTGTTCTGCTTAAGAGATGTTTATCTGATTTTTTAAACACACTAGTTTTTTATAGGGTTTTTCTTATGTGCACTATATTTGGAATTGTTAAACAGATAACAAAAGGAAGGACCCAAGTAACATTCTGTAAAAGTTTGTGTGTGTGTGTAAACACTTTTTGTTTTTTTTTTGTTTTTATAATTTTTCCTCTTAAGCATTTTTTACATAATATATCTCACCTTCCCACATCCAGGTACATCAACACCTTTGATTGGTCTTGGGATTTCTAAACTGCGAACAATTCCATACTTAGAACATTCTTCCTTCACATCCTCCAATATATCTGTCAAAATAAAAATACACTGTTAAATCACCTACTTTCATCATGGCAACATTTGTTTGATTTCACACAACTCTTCTTTAAATGTTAAGATATTCAATTTTTGCAAAATGATAGCTTTTGTTATATTAAAGCATTTCAAGTGTAATATTCATGGCAATTTAAATCCATGATTTTTTTATGTTTTGCAAAAACAGATTAATGCTTAGAGGTCGAACAATAATATGTACATGTGTGTACTGTGTGACTGCCAAGAAATAAGCTTTAATATGTACATGTGTGTACTGTGTGACTGCCAAGAAATAAGCTTTCTTCTACACTTAGCATGGAATAAAACATGACTGCCTCTCCTATTCCTGAAGTAACACAGGAACTTTGATAAACAAAGTCTCACAATTGGGATTTTAAGGGACTGAACGCACTTTCATTATTTTTATAACAGACTAACAACTTGTTCATGAAGACTGAGAGCCATGTGAAACTTGACTTAAGTAGTAAGTCAAAATCTTCAATTGTGAATGTCAACCACAGGTGCAATCTGTGACATGTTTATTTGCTAGTCAATTGTTGATGGTTAAAAGGTGCTTAACGTCCAGTGGTAAATATTTCATGCATATTTAGGATGAAAGCATATTAATGATGAGTGACGATTAATGAACCCTGCTTTTTACTAGACCAACATGATGAGCCAGATTCTTGATGTGCTAGGTTAATAGAAGCAACAGTCTGCAGGAAGACATGCCACTTTACCCAGATACATTATTCTGACTCTGGGTTGACCAGTCTTTGCTCTTACTCCTTAATGCTGTGTGCTTAGTGGAGAAGCAGCAAGTATCAATATTTATGTCTTTGATTTGACTCAGTTGGGGATTGATCCCACAATCTTCTGCACTTGAGGCAAGCACAATTACCATAACACCACCGAAGCGGTTCTAGTTTTTTATGATGTAAGACCAAGGCAGCTATCACTGACGTCACCCCTACATCTAGCTAATTCATATTTGTGTATGATATTGTCACATTGAAGCTTTACCTACATACCATAAAATCTATGTGTACTGAAGAATGTTAGACCAAGAGGCTAGTGCCTTAGTCACCATTCCTATACTCTAGCAAAGCCATTATCTACAGAAAGGTGTTGAGGAACCCACTATGTCACCTGTCTCCTTCCTTATGTCAAATCTATATTCAGTCAATTCATATAGACTGATTTATGTTGCTGAACATTCAAGTGAAACTGTTTCATGTAAATTTAGGACAAGAGCATTGCGATGAGAAAGAATGGTCCCTACTGTTTTGACATTATTCTGACTCTGAGCTGATGAGTTTGTGCTGTTACTTTGAAATGCCCAGAGATTGGTGGAAAAGCAGCAGATGACAATTTAACTGTCTCTGGTTTGATCGGGCCAGGCATTGAACTCATCACCTTCATTATTTGAGTAACCATGGTACCACTAGTTCATAGATACAGTCAGTGAATTCATAACATACCTTCATATTCTTCTTCATCTTCCAATTCTTCTGGTGTAATCATGTTCATAAGACATAACACTTCTGTCGGAGGTCCAGCTCCTTGGGCTAAGTTAATTCCTGGTACTTGTAACTGTACTGGCTGTAATGAAAAAATTTTCTTATAAATCTTCAAGCAATGTAATAAATTTATCTGGCTCCCTAGGCTATATAACCTGTAGTGTACTCATTACTTGTATTGGTATTTATGTAATTCACATACATCTCACAAGTCTGGACCAGTTTGGCCTTGTGTTGTGGTCTATAATGACCTTATCAACATTTGGATTTTGGCTGAGCAACTTGTCATCTGTGCTTGTGATTTATTAAGGCTATTTCGAGATGATCATTAAAGTGGTTGAAATTTTTTATGCTTATGTGGAATCTCATCACCATTTACTCTGTGTTTCTTATTGTAATATCAATGTATAGTGGATTACTTGGGCTAATCTCGCCAATGCAGCAATTAAAGAAAACTAGTTGAAATGAATATTCAACATAAACTGTGTTCAGTAACATAGATATTTGCCTCTAAGTATCTGAAAATTTTTTTTACTGAGAACAATGCTGTATGGCGAGATTCAAAAAAGATGTTCATTCAAAAGTAATTTTTTTCTCTTTGCCTCTTTTTTGAAAATACTGACCAAATTATGCTTCTAACAATATAAGCTTTTAGTTCTATTATTAAATCCAGATGGATTTTGTTCCTTATACTATCGTGGCTATTGCCAGTAAATTTATGATTTTTTTTTTTGTGTTTATAAAGTTACGGTATTTGGCTGTAGATATTACGCATTTATACATAATATGCAGGGCCTTTTTAGCCCCCAAAACCTAGGAAAAAGTCTAGTTCAAATATATTATACGCAAGGACTTTTGTAAAGAATGTCCCAGTAAAGATCGTCACGATCGTACAAGATTTCACCACTGTCCGGTAAATATGTTGTTAGGGTGATCGAGTCTTCATTTCTTCTTATTTAACAGTTTAAACAACTTTTAATTAAAAATAAGCTTAAATAGCAAAGAATTTGAAGAAAATACGACTAATTTACCACCCAGAAGTTACAGTGTGGTAAAAATATCTTTCCGAGTTTGGTCCTGATCAGTCACCAATCCGTGTTGAATTTATCTCTGTTTTTTAAACTTTCAAGAAATAAGAAACTGAAATTTAAGGAAAGTTATCAATAATCAGCTAACTTTTGAAAACCAAGAGATACTTAAACTACTTTTCAAACTTCTATCACTTTACGATCATGTGATGTTTTGTTTTGTTAAATTACAAATGGCGGCAAGTGTAAACGTAGTTCTCTCCTGTCGATAAATGAAAGAAAATACCTATTACTGATAGAACAAAAGTGGGTGAAAGTTGATATATATTTCATGTTTTGCCAAAAGCCTTCTTTTATTGAAACATCATCAAAAAGGGGGGCGAATAGAAAATCTGACAACTTGGGTGAAAAACACCTAACTTCGTCTAGGGGTATATTGCACGCACCACTAACCCTATGAAATGCTTTTAGGGCAAAAGATAGCGTTTAATCTATAGCCAAAAACGGTAGATTATACAGTTCTTATTTTCTAATTTTATCAAATTCAAGGAACTATAAAAACTGTGCATTGCTGTATTGCAATAAAGCATAAATTAACTTTGCTTTTGTTGGTAAAATAACATTTAAATATTGCTTGTCTGTTTGTTATTTTCAATAATAATTCCATCAATATTGCAGTAGTCATTTTTTTCATACGATTTAAATTGGAGTTCCAGAAAATCTTTCAGATGTGTCAAAATCAATTTCCACTCCAACTTCACTTACTATTTGTGCATTCATTTTACCAACACTGGCCCTCTGTACAATGACTTTTTTATCCCCTAGCTGCATTCCATTTAACCCTGCACATGCCTGTAAAACACAATTATAGAAATAAATTAACACTACCACCAAGAAATATATCTAAGAATGATTTTTAGTTTAAAATGGAATTTCTTTTTTTTTCATCTTGCCTTTTATGATTTGGTTTCTTTTTAATTGTATTATTTTGGCCATTTTCATTTTTCCACAACAAAATCATGCCTACAATATGCATTAGAGTAATTTTAAAATTAAAGGAAAGACGCAACTCTTCATTTTTATGATTTTAAAGAAAAAGCCAGAAGCTCCCAGGAGCCTGTATCACTCATCTGACAAAGACTCCTCAGTGATCCTTGCCAGGAAGGAATATTGTACAAAATTTTGGTAGCGACAACTGACACAGTAGTTTCACATATTAAAGATTCTGAACTGAATTTCCCTTACTGTCCTATTTTAATAGTTTGGTTGTGGCAGCCAACTTAATTGGCAAAGTTTAGTAACAATTGACTCAGTTGTTAAAGACAAAAGATATTTAAATTATACCACCTCTTTTTTATTTTTAGTAACTGCAGCCATTTTGAAGAATTTATTGTCTACTGACTTCAACAACAGTGCAATGCAACATTTTTGCAGTCCTAAAATAAAGGGTTATTGCAAGAATATTGTCTCCACTAGAATATTATATTACACAAGCTTGTGAGTGCAACTAATATTCTACATGGAATAATATTCATCAATATTCGTGCAAGGACCCTTTTAATGTATGGCAAAACCATTTAAATGCTCAAATATCAATTTTCGACATCATTTATGTCGCTTTTTCAGAGCAAGATTGCACTAAGTGCAATATCGTAGAATATTACATGCTATCGTTTGGTTACGTTCTATGAGGAATATAATGTTGCAATACAAAAATAATAGGAATTTTGTTAACTTTTAATGAAAATGGCTAATATTTGAATGCTTACCTGATCAGTGATGTTAATGTCTACATATTCACAGAAAGCATATCCCTTGGACAGCCCTGTCGCACTGTCTTTTACTAAGTTAAAAGCTTTTAATGGTCCAAATGATGTCAACAGTTCTTTTACCTAAAAAAGTAGAAAAAAATTGTTTAATGCAGTTACTTTGGCAGAAAATATACCTTAATTTATTGAAAACAGGAATTTTATTGAAAATTTTTTAAAAAATCTGTTATAAATTTCATCACTAAATAAATATTGGGGGAAAAATTATGTTTTAAAAAAAAAAAAGTTTTAAAGAAATTAATGTAGTGAAAAGTTAATGTTTTTTGTTACAAAATCACTAGACATAGAATACTGAATACTTACCACAATCAAATCATTCACTTTAACATCATTGATATTATTTTAAACCTTACTGAGGATTAACGTAAACAGTACTGAAAACTGGTGTATCATTTAACACTTCTAAAACACCTCTATGATTATATTTATCAACTGTCATGTGACTTAGCTTGTGCCCAACCACAATAGTATGCATGGACAGGTTCACTTTTTTACTTTCATGGTCGAATACCTTACAGAGGATAAACTGTAACTTAACACTTCTAGATGTTTCAACGGTGCACATATTCAGAAAATAATATCATTGAATCAGCCACCTTACCTACAGTGCGGGAACTCATCACTGTGTTATTTTTAACAATTAGATGATGGACATTGTATTGAAGTACTTGATGATGGAAATCTTTTTAAGTACTTGCCTTTTGTTGGCTGTATCTTAATCATATTTACCACTTTCACCCTCTTCCCCTATGCTAAGAACAAAGGGGGAAGAAACAAGAAAACAGATCAGTATGTGTTTCACAAAACATATCATATTGTGTCACTAGTTTTTAGTGCTTTGTTCAATTACACTTTGCGTGTATCAGGGTTATTTCAAATATTTAACCATCTCTATTATTTCAGGTAATTTCTTCTGCGAGTTTCACCTGCACAAGAAGACATAAGCATTTTTAGTCCCCCTTTTCTAAAAACAAGCGACACAAGAATACAAAATTAATGATATTTCACAAAGCAGTTACTGTCAGAAAAATGTTCTATTCAGAATTCACATCATACAGTTTTAAACCACCAATTAAATTTGTTTTCATAAAAAAATTATAAAGATGTAATTGTATATACTTTGTATTTAAATTTCAAATTGAAAAAAATTCCTGAAAGACAAAATTCCTGAAAAAGAATCCCTGTAATACGACAAAATTTTGACCTTACACTCACATATATATCACATTTAATATAAATGCCTGAAAAAGAATTGCTGCAAAAAAAAATTCGAACATATAAACATTTAACAAAGCCGAAATATAAAATTTGCAAAAAGTAATCTTTTGTTTTTGACAATGATCGGAAATAAAAATGATCTGGTTTGGTGGAACCTGGTTGGCATGGCAATCTGACCCTGTGAAATAAACTGTAACAAAATTCTGACAGCTTTTGTGGTCCATCACGGTAAGCCCTGTAATGGAGTTATCCTGCAAACAAAGCACCCGATGTTTTACTATTCCTACCTGATCCTCGTTGAGATAGTTGGGTAATCCTCCAATGAAAACCTTGTGTGGTGAATCCTGTACAACTGTTGATACCACACCTGTTACAAAACAGTACTTTATAAATAATTTTAGAAAAATCCTTTGAAGAAATCTTCATAATTCTTATAAAATGCAATGTACAATGTTTCTAGTAACTTTTGTTTATTTCAGATCTAGTTTTTCTCCACTCATTTGGAAAATTAGAAAATTTGGTTTTCTATTATATATATTTTTGCTAAAGAATTTGTGAATTTTTTGAAATAACAGAAAGATTTTTTGATGGATTTTATATCCATTGGAATATATATTTTAACATGATGTCAGTAAAATAAGCTTGGGGGTAACAGAAATGCAAAATTTTAGATATTGTAGAACTTTAATTTTTCACAAAAAACAACAAACTTCGAATCAACACAGGACAAACAACGACGACTGTAATATTTTGAACACCCAATTAGTTCCCTGTATGATAGTTATATATCTTTCAAAATTACCTTTTAAGATTTTGTTATTGCTTTAAGAATGAATATTCAAAGCATGAGTGACTCAGTTCATGAAAAGTACATTAGCTCATACTAAGGAGAATCAACCGTCTGCATTATATACAATACTTAAGATGTTTAGGTTGTATTTCTTAAATCAAAGGAAAAGGTCCAGTAAGCCTCCTTTTCGGCCCAAAAATTTACGCATCATACAAATCTTAGTATAATATTATCTAAAAGTGATCGTTGAATAGAAACATAAATGTTCTTAATATTTGCAGCTTTCTTTTGGGTATAAAGTTCACGTGCTTTAGCTATGACGTCATAAAAAATGTCAGTTCTCCAAAATGCTCAAAAATGTTTATATTTTTGTAGATTTTTGGCTCTAATCCTATTGGCCGCTTGTGTGTTACACCAAAATATTTACACATATGATGTAACTCACTAAACTACATAATATATGAAAAACTGAGGTGTAACACGTGTGCGGCCAATACTGAAATGGCAAAAATGAGTATTAATTAGAAAATATTCGGCTTATTTGTTGGATTTCCCATTTTTGGATGAAGTTTGAGCAGTTAAAAATCTATAAATCTAACATTTTTTACCAAAAAGGTAAATTAGGTCTTAAAAATATGACTTTTTAGTTTACAAAAAATGTAAAACTTTATTTTTGAGGCAGAAAACGGACCTTATGGAACCTTCTCCTTTAAAAAAGTAACTCAACAGTTTATGACTAAAAGATTTAAATCTCCTCAAAAGAGTTTGCATTGTTCCCACAAAATATTTTATACAATACAATACTGTTTGAAAAATAAGGCTAATCATTCTTTGAGATAGATTCAAACTACATTTTTCTGTTGTCACAGAAGTACAATGTTCTAGGTCTTGTGTATTGTAATTTACACAAAAATGGATCTTGTGTCCATGTTTTGCATTATTTTAACACCTATTTTCGTACCTGGTACATTTACTGTAGGATTTTCTGACATTCCAGGTAAAGGTTGATAATCTCTAGGCCTCCTAATTTTCAAAGATTGACCCTGGAAATTTATTCCATCAAAAGCCATGGCTTGAGTTGTCTCATCTACAGAACGGAACTAAAATAGAAAAATTCATAAAAATTGGAAACTTTTTAACACCCCAATGGCAATACTTAACCTGTCTGAAAGTAGAGACCTGTAAAGATATATGGGAAAGTTATTTTTTAGGGAAGTTCAAACAATCAGTTTTTCCAGGTCAGCCGTTTATGTTTCATAAAAGCATGAAAAATATTTTTCTAATATTAAATTATACCATTTACCAATTACTTCTTTAAAGCCTCTTGTAATTCAAACATGAGAAGAACCAGAATACAGACAATTAACCCTTTTGAAATATGTGATTTGTCAATAACCACTTTGTTTGGTTCTTTAATAAATTTCACTCAAAGGGAAGTAATTCAAAAGAAAATGAGACCACATGACATATGACAAGTTGTCAGATTTGGTGACCAATCCCTTATAAATCGGCATGCTGGCATTTTAAATCTATAAAATTGTTAAATAAAACATATGGACATATAAAAGATCATACTATTTCAATCTGTTTCACACCAAAGATGAAGACTAAAAACCATATGGATCAAGAGAAAATAGTTCTTGCATTTGGTTGGTTTGCATTGGAAATATCTGACTTTGTATGGCCCAAAGTTGCTTCCATTAATATAAGCATGTAATAGCTAGAGTGCAAATGGACTATTATCCTTTTAAAGAACTGATAACTCACCTCTAAAAATGCAAAGTTTTTGTCCAAATTAATTTGTACAGCAATGATTGGATTGCCTTCAGCTTGAGCTAATCCTGTCAGTTTCATCTGATGATTGAAGAAATCCATCATGGCTTCCTACAAAATAGTTTATCATAGTTATTATGAATTATTTCATTCAAAAGAATATACCATGACTGAAAAGAAGAATAAACATTTTTGTTGTGTTTGAGCAAACCTTGTCATTCAAATGTTGGTTTTTCTTGATTTAATGTTGTCCTGACTTAATTTTTAATTGACAAGCTTCCCTTCACACCCATTAATGGATTTTTATTACAAAGGAATCTTAGAAAAAAAGAACAAGAGTCAGCATTTCAAAATATAGTCAGGAATTGTAAATGTAAGTATAATTCTAGGTTTTATTTCTATATTAATAATTAAACCTACATATAAAGCACACTGCCAACCAATAAATACTACCCAACCTGATATATGAATTTGATTTAAAAATGTCATACTTTACAATACAAGTGTGGACACAAAATTGTCTCGCCTGTATATGTGCCTTTGACCCTATAAACATGTGGACACAATAATTTTTTA
>JAULBM010023944.1:0-11267 GCA_032357055.1 Geukensia granosissima
CCCCCCCCCCCCCCCCCCCCCCCCCCCCCCCCCCCCCCCCACTTGCACAGCCAGCAAGAAGATGTGTAATCCCAATTGTTTTCGGTACTGTCTTTCGGGGATTGAGCTTTCTTATGTATCCATCCGGCTTATGTAGTGCCATTTTTTCCGGTACTTTCTTTCGGGGATTGATCTGTCTTATTTATCCATCCGGCTTATCTAACGAACACCACTGTAAATGAGTTTTCTACCTGCCTGGGGAGACAAAAATACAAATTACCAATGTTGAATCAATGGGGAGGGTGAATCTTAGTATGCTATATGTACATTACAAGGAGTAACCTGTCACCAGTAGCATTCGAATCAAAACGTAGGAAGTCCAAGATTCAAACAAAGCAAAAGAAACACTCAAATCCAAACAAATCGAATCGATCGGCATATTACTTTACCTGTTTGCTTGGGAAACTGTAAGAAGAGTGGAACACACAATTGATACCAGTGGGAATGTTGAAAGTGTTAGAAACTTCATGAAATATCATTCAGTTCCACTTACATGTACACTAAGAGCAAAGCTAGACAAATTAAGAAAATCTGTTAATAGTAATTTAATAATATTGCATCATGTTTGCTTTTTTGTTCGATGTTATACAGGTACGCTATAAATGCAGACCTGAATCCCGACAAAAAAATTGCTGGTTTATCAAAGTCACTTATATTTCTACGTTTTAACAATGGATACTAGTAGGAGATGATCAAAGAAATTAAAAAATATCTTCCGTTGCAGCATATTTTATTTGAATTTAGATAGTGTTGTAGCACCTTTACAGTCAATTTATTCATTTGTCTGATATTTTACCACATATTGTTTTAGAAAAAAAACTCCGTTTTTCAAAACTAAAATGCAGAATTAACTGAAATTACGGAGTAGGTTTGAACTGCACACGATAGATGTCGTTTCCGCTGAATTTTACTTACTTCTTCGGTTTGTTTTGAATAAGAGCTTTTCTTTTCACTATGTTTCGAACTTGGCCTTCCTATTTTTTGGTTTAATAGCTGCTATTGAGAGATTACTCCTTAAAATACGTGATAATCAAAATTTCCTATATTTGTTTAACATTGGTAAACCTGTTTTTAAACATCTAATACATTAACTTTACATCGATTTCTGTTATTTCCTAATGAAGAAGCTTACAACCAAGGAGTGTCAACTCTCCACATTTGTTACAAACTTTCAGTCAACTGCAGAATATCCCCGTAATTTGAATATGACTTGGCTACGGATGGAATTTCGTAGCTTTCGCATTATATGTTGTTTAAAAACTTATTTAATTTGTGACAAAACGTTCATATATACTCTTGATCATAAATATATTAATATTGACATTTTCTGAGTCAAAAATTGAACTTTGGCGAGTTGCATGCAAAAATTGTGCACCAGAATGCCAGAAATATTTACGCAAATCTCATTATTATACTTCAAGCTACATGTACAAAAGTGTCCGATTTAAGATTTTTGTCCGATGGCTAGTTTTATGAGTTCCGAAACCCACATTTTTGTGAAAAAAATGCTAATACTGTATTCTCGATATAATCCTTTCAAATGTTTTATTTCATTAAATTTAATTTACTTTCTAATATTATCTGGCAACCATTATCTGCCATTTTCTCAAAAGAATTTTGCTTGGCAAAATCTAGCCATACCTATTTCTACAGAAAGGTGGAAAAAATATTCCTTATTTAGGAGCAAGAGTATATGTATTTGAAAATTATGAAATATTATTTTAACAAAGATTCAACATTAATATTAACATAAAGATGTTGAAGAAATGTTAGTTATAAAGAGGTCTCCCCCTTTAGCACAATCATCTCAGCTGAACAAAAAGATTGGCTATATATGACAAATGGTTTTTGGTGAAGAGTGTTTTAAAAAAAGTTTAAATAATCTGCTTTAAGGGATATAAGGAGAGACGTTGACGTTGTTGTATAAAAAAAACACCACTGTATTTGCGTTTGCCAGTGAAAATCATCATTAGTAGGCTTCTAAAGCATAACCATTTCCTCATATAACACATTTCAAGTCTACTTCTGGCAGCCATGGTACATTTGTAATCGTAACCCAAAACATGATATTGATAAAAAAAGTTATCAAATTGTCTTCATCCTAACTGATCTTGTGTTTTCATCGAAGAAGATGGAAAAATGAAGTTTTAACGCGGACGACGATGGACGTCAATAATGACAAACATCAGCTTGATCGTTGATTAAATTGAACCTAAACAAGACTTCAGCATGTCATAGTACAGTGTATAAGTAGATATTCATGATCAGTAATGAAATTTAAAGATAACTCGAAACTATTATCCCATAGAGGTCGTCATTGTTACTATTTTATTTCTTAAGTACGTGTTATCCGAATATTTGTTTCTTGGAAAACGAAGAATTTCGTGATAAGCTTATTACCAACATAGTATAAATTGTTAACAGGGAATTAACTTTCAGATGCTTTATTAGATACTAAGGCAGCTTGATCAGGATTTAAATATAGTGGATTTACACCTATTATCAAATTATCGTAGCTCTAAAACAAAGCGTGGGGCAATTTATATCATTTATATCATAAATTTTCGGTTTGCTTGGTTATGTCGGAGGTAGAAGTCCAGTGTAGAATACCCGTGTGAAAGATCAGAAGTGCGTAGAGACAAGACAATTTTGAAATAAAGATAAAACGAAAATAAAAAGAACATAGGACTGAATTCACGGACTCGATTGAAGATAAAATAGAATTGTTCAGTGACAAAAGATTATCAATAATTGAACGTCCTGCTATTTTCGTCTTTGTTTTTATATTTTGCAGTTAACTGGGGGGGGGGATGAATTACTCTTCAAAGCAGTAAAAGACGAGTCGGAAACTAGTGGCGCATAATTTGAACAATTCAGGATCATGAAAACCACGGTTTAGATAAGTTCATTATCTTGGTACTCAGATCATTAATTCTAGCGTATATTCTTGTGCACTCTTGTCTGTACAAGGTTATGATAAATAAAAGCACATGTTGTTCTCGAATACTTGTCTTTATTTGTTGATTTTCTGATTTTTTCTACCACTGCTGTTATCCAGTTCTTTATATTTGTAGTTCAAAACTCTGGTCTAAGGGGTTTATCAAGGAATTTTTGGGATGCAGCATATAGCTAAAAATGTAAATTACCTTAAGACAATTAGCTGATATCTAAAATTACAAAAATCCAAAGAAACCAGATCATATTCCAGATAAAACTGACTTCAAAAATCTTCATAACGATAAAGTGTACTTTATACCAATTTGATGTTGAATGATTTGAACCTATAAAGATGTTGTACTCGGTATTTAAAAAACCAATCTTATTCGTGGTTTGGGAATGTGGAGATATTTTTATATGCATAAAGAGACCTTCGAAAGAAATTCAAAGATACCAAAGGGGCAGACAGAAATCGTTAAGTCGGAGACTGACAAGACCATGGCCAGCAAAATAAAACGAAAGACAAACATTACACTGAAAACTAAAGATGGAGCTACAAGAACCCTATAAAAATCAGGGCGAGTCCAGGTTCTCCGGAAGAGTAAGCAACTTCTGCTCCACTCGTGTTACTTATGAGACAAAGCCGGTATATAGTCACAATCGATGCTAGTCACAACCGGTATAGGAAGCAAATGTATTCACGACAGTGGGAAGATATCTATTATCATTTGTTAAATGGATATTTCGTAGCGGTCAATGAAATCATGATGGCGAACGAAAAACTTCCGGAGTGATAACTGTAATCTTTCCCTGAGAAGCCCCTGGCTCGGTATCTTTCTTGTCAGCTGCAACCCTTTATCAATAAAACCCTGATAGGAAACACAAGCACAAATGTACGAAATTTATAATATTGTCCAGTTAACAAGCAATTGAAAAAAAAAACATTCTAAACAATCGATAAAACCACAATTACACAAAGCATATTCATTGTCGCTCAGGGGTCTCTGTTTAAGTCGCATCGCACGTTATAAGGTTTGTCAGTTACCTGCCATAGTGGTTATCTCCGAGTACTCCAGCTTCCTCCAAAAATAAACTGACCTCATCGATATGACTGAAATATTGTTGAAAGTGACGTTAAACCCCAATCAAACAAAAAAACCATTGTCATTATTAATTTAAAATGTAGAACGAAAGAGAACTACTTTCATAATTTTAAGCACTTTCAATATGTAAACAGAGATTGACGTAGAAATATAAAGTAATAAGAGTAATAAAAATGGTTAAGATTATATCTGTACATTCAGTCATAAAATGATGTAATAACTCAATGTCCAAATTATCTCGTAAATGTTTGTATTTCATTAACTTTAAAACTTAATTAAATTTATATGAAGGGTGTCGAAGATGAATTGAAATATGACTTCTTATGGCCAACAATTTTGAACATTAGAAATAATTATGTTTGCCATCATATCATTTTACTGCTCAAACTGTTATCCAGCCAAAGTGTATCGTTGAACTTATCTCGCTATCTCTATCTGGTACCCGGAAGTAGAAAACTGACACATGCATAAACTGCATATTCAATTTGATTTTCACTATTAAAGTTTTGTAAGTACAAGACATTTAAAGGACAACAATTAAGTCGATAGTGCAATTGCTGAAACAGAAAAATGGTCTGTTTTTACAAATTTCGAAATCAAAATTTTGTACCTGCCGTCGGATTTGGCTTCCTATTTCCGACTTGTTTGAATTTGAGTGCTTCTTTTGTAATTTTGGATTGTTGAACTTCCAATGTTTGGTTCTAATGCTACTAATGAGAGGTTACTCGTTGAAATGTACATATAGCTTACAAAAATTCTCCATATTTATTTGTCGATAATTTCATTTAAAATTGCCAGCTGTCAATTTTGAACACAAAACAACAGGTCATAAAATTATCTGTTATTTCTTTTCCAAGGGTAAAATATAATGCTAACAAATGGGCAAATCCTGAGTAAGCAGACTCTGTTGCGTTGTTGACTTTTGTAGTTGTGCATTTTGTACCTTAAATAGCACAATACAGACTATGTCGGATGTGTTTAAACATTGACCAAGGATTGATACATGGATTTATGGTCATTATAGACTAGTAATTTGTAGTTTTTTAGGTATCTGGACCATAATCATGATTTTAACAAAGCCCGGATTTTCTAGATAGGCTAACATAAAGACATCCCAAAAATTAGGAGAAATACGGTCAAACTATAAATGCTTTGCATTCATATGTTTTCAATTAATTTGTCTGTACAGAAACATCTGCTATTCATTTTTTAAACAAAATTTTGGAATTTTTGTGATTTTTGTTAATTACCTTCAGACATTAAGCTAGAATATAAAATTCTAAAGTCTAAACAGCGGTCAACATTCGTATCTCATCTTCTGCCTCAAGCCATTTTTATTCAGTGCAGAACTAAAGAAAACCGACTAATTTTAAATAAACATGGATTTGTTGTTGTTGCATTTTCCTGAACTTTATTGCGTCAGAAAATAAAGATTTGCAAGGTCACGATATTGCTAAGGTTATTTGCACCAACTAGAGATGAAATCCGATTTTTTTTCTAATGCACGGTGCATAGCCATAACGGAACCTTTCGGAAGGAACGGATCCTTCCGGAAGGAACGGATCCTTCCGGAACAAGGGACGGAACCTTCCAGAGTTGCTGTTAAGTTTTGCCTGGGTGAGTGTAAAAAACCCGTTCGATTTAACTTTTACTCACCTTATTTTAAAAATCCATAGGTACCACGGAATTTTTAAGATAACAAATGTATTATTTCATTGAAAATTGTATGAGTTAGTCAAATTGTAAGCCCACATTACAATAATCAGAATGCGTCTACTGTCACGCTAGAAATATTTGTTTTTCAAAGAAGTAAAAACGTTTTGTACCCTTTATGATCAAATAATAAATAAAGAAATGTATTCTGATCAACTTTCATTCAATGTGCAAATCAAATGTCAGATTATTTGTAAAATATTGATCGATTTCGCACCTTTAAGTCGGGGACGGACACCTTCCTGATTGAAAAATAATTTGGCATCGGATCCTTTCTGCTCATGATTGTTTTCATATTTTGTTATGCACACACATTCAAGAGATATAATTGCTGCATAAATGTTGAATAGATTACAACTTTAATGCTACGCGAGTTCATAAAAATCTTAGAAAAAAACATTTTGATTACATTTTATAAGTTGTCAACTATTCAAGTGAATGATAAATAATATATTGTGCTGTCTCATCTACATTTAGAATATACATTTAAGACCTTTAAAGGTGTTTTCAACAGACCATTTACAAATACCAAAAAACACAGCAGACGACGGAAATCAACAATGCTGTCTAATTTTAGAGGAAAACAAGTAACGGAATAAAATTCCGAATATATATGTCATGGAAATGTTTCCAATTATAAGAAGAATGTCAATTGTTTCAAAATATTTGGTAGCAGCTGCAAGACGATAAAAGATATTTTATTGTTTCGTTTTCCGTGTTTTTTTTTATTTTGATATATTTTAGTTTTTTTGCTTGTTTTTTTCGGCTTTTTTTTTGTTTATTTATTTTTTTTTAGGGGGTAGGGGTGGTTCAAAGGCAGCTAAATACAATGGAATGAACAAAAATATTTTATATACATACTCTTCGATTTTTTTCCTGTAAGTGTATGATGTTGTATCGACTTCAAGAGAAAAATTCAGTATCGATTGGTATAGATAATTTTTGTTTTTGTTTTACCGAGCATTGTGTCAACACTGCCTAGGTTTTTCAACACAAGCGTCATGCATTTTGCCATGCTTACCAAGATTTGAACATTGCCAATTTTTTATGTTACTCGTTTTACGTTTTTAAATTAGATAAGAAAAATTGTCGACAACTGCGACTCAGACCAACGAATGACTATTTCATTAAATAATGCTTTTAATAAAGCGAATTGTATAGAGAAAAAGAGGGCATGAAACACGAATCGTGTAAAAATATCACAAAGGTTCGGTGACACAGCATTCAAAAAGGTGTCCGGTGCCGTTTGTCGTCATGATCCGTAAGGATCCTTTGCCGTCAGACTTTTATTTTCCTCTCTTATAGTTCTATATTTTGCTTTAATTTTAATTTTTTGTTTTTTTTCATAAACTATCAATGTAGAGAATTACAAAATAAATCATTGTGCACTATAACGTTGTCGTTGTTAACTGCTTTTTTACAAAAATACTTTTTCTTCGAAAGAAAATTAAATTTGTGGAGCGTCGTATGGATTATTAAGGGTATATTTCTGTCATCAAATGTCTAAATATCACGTAATAGATATTTAAATATTCCGTGAAAATAATAATAAGTCTGCATAATGCTCTGTGTTTGATTTGTTCGCAGTTTTGTAGGGGTCATCCATCTTCGATTCCGTAAACAATTCAAAAAGGTTCCGTTTTGCTCCGGAAGGTTCCGTTACGTGCCGGAAAGATCCGTTATGGCTATGCACCGTGATCAATTACAATGACATTCATAACAGTATGATGATTGGTGAAACTAGCTACTCCCTTTTAATAATTGCCAAGAAATTTTTTGTTAAGTTGTACAAATTAACCTTTCAGTATCTTGACTTTCAGCATTTTCACTAAATATAAACTGTGCTGTTTCAAAATCTGCCTCAAGTCCTCCCAACGCCTCTGAAAAAACAAAAATTCCCTTGATATTTATCAGTTATAAAAACTGTGCTGTTTTGCAATTCCACTGACCTCAAACATTGGTTCACTTAAAAAAAATGTACAATATTTTAAATCAAATTAAAGTGGAATTCTAAATTTAATCTGTAAACTGGATAGTAAAGGGTTATTGTAAAAGTTGTTAAGATGAAGAACATAAGTGAACTTTAGTGTTGTTTACTGGATATGTCTCCTTGACATCTGATCCATATCTTTTCCACTTTTTTAAATGTAGAAAGAACAGCATGTATAACTGTCATGACTGTATTAGCTAAGATAGCTAAAAAATATATATTTCTTAAATACTAGTAAATACTTGCTCCACTGAGATTTTTTTTCAGTTAGAACACTCTCAGAAAACCATGCTGTATGATCTTTGAACAACTGTTTAATCTGTGTTGACATCTGTAATGAAATGCAGTATATGTACCAGTAAAAATTATGTAAAGTACATTAGTAACAAATATCCAAGGGGCATGATGGGTATTCATCCAGTATTTGCCAATCAGGTTTATTAGATATCAGGATAGGTAACAGAAAATTACATTAAATGATGTTAGTGCAATAGTTTTCACAGAAATTCTTAAGTCTAAGATTAATCATAAGTGTACAAACTTCAATGAAAAACTCAATCTGATGTCATAATTTACGATAGAAATTACACTTGCGATGTTTTGTGATCTTAGTTTTCCAATAGGGGCAATAGCAATAGTGTGACTTGGTGACTGTGTTGAACCCATCTTTCCCATTGAACTTGAATCAAAGATACTAAAGAAACAGAAAGGTCAGCTTCTTACATAGACTTACACCTAGAAATTGACAGTAAGGGTTGGTTAAGAACAAAACTTTACGACAAGAGAGATGACTTTGATTTTCCAATTGTCAACTTTCCGTTCATGTCTAGCAACATTCCAGCTGCACCTGCATACTGAGTGTATATTTCTCAGTTGATACACTACTCCAAGGCTTGTGCTTCCTATCAGGATTTTATTGATAGAGGTTTGCAGCTGACAAGACAGCTACTGAGCCAGGGTTTCTTAGGGAAAGATTAGAGTCATCACTCAGGAAGTTTTTCTGTCGCTATCATGATTTGTTGACTGGTACCAAATATCCATTTCACAAATGACAATGGATATCTCCCCACTGTCATGAATACAAATCCGTTCCTATACTGGTTGTGACTACAATTGATTGTGACTATATATTGACTTTGACTACTGAGTAACACAATGGGTGCCACTAGTGGAGCAGGAGTTGCTTACCCTTCTGGAGAATCTAAGCTCACCCTGGTTTTTGTTGGGTTTGTGTTACTCTAGCTTTAGTTTTTAGTGTAGTGTCATGTGTTCTATGTTTGTCTTTTGTTTTATTTTGTTGGCCATGGTCTTGTCTGTATTTCTGTCTCCCCTTTGGTATCTTCAAATTCCTTGGAAATTTTGATGTTTCATCCAAATAAAACAAAAAATCCATGACAGCAAATGCTTCCATGACAATTCCTTAAGCTATCATGGTTTTTATTTCCAAAGGTAAACAGATCTTAGAGACTTCCAGGAAATTCTGCAAAGATGGAATTGCTATCTTAGGACTCCATATCATTGCAATTAACCTTATAATTTCTTTTCTGTATATTGTTGCTATATAATTTTCCTATATATAACAGGTCTGACGGTCTTCCAGGAAATTTACCAAAGTATGAATGTTGGAGCCACCATTCATGCATGTTCCTGCAAAGTTTCATTTAGGTATATATGATGGATTAAGAGAAAACGAAAACTTTGTCATAACTTTCAATAAAAACAACCATTTTCTATGTTGAAACAACTAAGGCCCTAAATGACCTTGGTGTCAAGATTATCTCAATTTGCCACTGTATCATGCATGCCATAGGCATGTAACTTCATGACAAGTACCAATTAGATATCAAGAATTATTTTTATAAGAAAACAAAAACATGATGTATCTTACACTATATAGCAGCTATTCTAAGTTGAAAACTGTTTCCACTGAATGACGGTCAGGTCAAAGTCATCAAAATTTGCATCTGAAACATGTATGTTATTTCAATGCAACTTGAAACAAGTTTTATTTTAAGATCATATATTGATAATGATTCTGCAAAAACAAATTCTTTGACCTAACTTTCATAGAATTGTAGTTATTCTAAGTCTAAAACATTTTCTCCTGGTGATCTTGATGTCAGCATTGTAAAGTACAATTGTACTTGAAATTGAAAATTCAGTATTAACATTGTTCTATTAGTATATCATAAATTACAATGTTGAATATATATTTATCTTATTACTTGACGCACTTTACATTTTTAATAGTTCTAAGTTAGAACGGCACAAAATTAATTTATATATTAACCCGTAGGTATTTGTGACGTTACGTTAATTGTGAGGTTAAATTGTTTGCGCTGCAGTTAGTAATTGAAGTCGGTGCATGCAACTTGTAGTTGTTATTCAGAGACCATGATCGGTAAGAAAATTGTGTATTTCTTTTAAGAGGACTTAATTTTTACTAGTTGAAAATGTAAGAAAAGTTTTACTGTATGATTTATTATTTTATTTCAAGTACAAAAACTTGTCAAATTGTCAAATTCTAATATGTTTAATATTGTCTTCTTATTTACATGTCTTTATAAATGTACATTACGCAGTGTGAAAGTGACTGCTTGTGAGAGATTTAATGAATTTGTGTTCTGTACTTTTTATTTAATCTTAATTTATGTATATTTCAGAGAATCGAAAAATAAAGGATGTTTTGGCATACTTGAGTTCGCATTCAACACTGATTAAAGTTGCGTGTGCAGAACAAGCATCATCTAAATTTGCATCAATAACATGTGTGTTACACCAACAGATGCAATTCTAATAGTCTACTAACAGTTTACACCAATAGTTGAACTCATTTCATTGTTTTAGTTTTTATATTTAGATAATGATTTGCGAAACAGTAAAATCAATTGAATCAATATTAATTTGCAGAAGTTAAGTGGGATGTTTTGTGTGAACTTGAAAATAAAATTTACAAGGATGTTGTGTTTCCTTCAACACTGATTGACTGATTGCTGGTTGCTTAACATCCAGTGGCAAGTATTTCATGCATATTCAGGACGAGAACAAATTCAACAATTATCAAAATCGAAAAAGGGGTGGGATGGGACTCAACAGGGCAGAGGTTTTTGACTGACACTGGAAAAAGGGAGTGATGGATAGGGACATAAAATTTATTGGAGTTATGTTATTATAAGGCAAATGCTATAGATAAAAAATCATTTAAATATTTACATTGGTTTTGCTGTCTTTTTTGTAAGTACAGAATGTTTCTAAATCTGAGCTATTTTTATAGTTGGTCCAATATTGTCATAATTGAGGGTATAAACATGTCAGTTTCATAGTCTGTCCGAGCTATTTTTAAAGTGGGTCCAATTGTCATATTTGTGGGCATATACATGTTTCATAGTCGGTCCGAGCTATTTTTATAGTCAGTACAATTGCTATTTGAGAGTATATACATGTACATGTTTCATAGTAGGTCCGAGCTATTTTTATAGTCGGTA
>JAULBM010023955.1:0-11266 GCA_032357055.1 Geukensia granosissima
CCATGCATTAAGTTGCGTCAACAGGAAACAGGAAGTGGATGTGCGGCAGATTCAAAACTGTGTTACACGATACAGTTTTCCATACTGATGCAATCAATCAATCAAAGTTTTCGAATTTTCGAATGCTTTCCAGAGACTGTCAATATAAAACTCCCGTATAATTTTATCCATTAACTTTTACGAAAAATAAGGAAGTAGGACCACTTTCCCCAGTTTTTATTTCACTCGTGGGCATCTTTCTAAAAATTGTCAAATAAATTAATATTTTATTAATAGCATGTTTATTGAATATATTTTAGATTTGTTATCACTCTAACTGAACCAGACTCGGGTTTGGTAAGAATAGGTCAGGAATAGTGGTAATAGGTTTGTCTTTGTGTTAAATGTTTTGTAACATGCACATTTTTGATAATATTCAGGTAAGAGCAGCATTATTTTACGTAAACAGGTTTTATTTATTATTATTTACAAGCTTGGCCATTTATATAAATATACGAAATGTTTAATTTAATTTACCATTTTTTCATTAAGCAAATTATCTTTTTATGAAAGATCTTAATTGGTTGCTGTATTAACTGTTTAGTAACAACACGAGACTGCATGCGTATTTATGCTAAATATATTACACTCATTCTATAAAAATACATATATAGGAGATGTAGTATGACAGCCATCCAAAACATGTAATCACAAATTTCTATAGGTTGCCCTATGGGTACATTAATGAACACATGTCCACATCCTACGGCAAGCTGCAATAGGCCCCAAAAATCAAATGTGACGATATTCAAATATAGCAACTTTCGGCCAGATAAGTAAACAAAATCTTGTTTGACAGGAATTTGATATTGAACAGTCTCAAAAATTGCTTGTAACAAATTTTTCACTTATTCCCTGATATAAAGTTGCATACAAATTTTCAAATAAATTTATTCAGTGGGAGTTGAAATTTTTCATCCAAAAATGACTGCACAAAAGTTTATCTTGCATCCAAACCTTAAAATTAGCAATTAAAAGAACCTTCTGAGTTCCCCACAATATCATTATGTACCAGTATACCCAATTTCATAAAAAAAACATTTTTGCATTTCCACGGGCCCTTTACTGATAATCTCATCCATCCAAACATTTTCTTTTACCTACAAATTTAAAAGTTTAGTTGAAATCCATTAACAAATGAACCCAAGGAAAACATGCTATACACAAAAAACTCCATTGTGCCCTTTCTGACAAACACCTCTGAAAATCTATCCAAATCTTTCTGACGATGCTTCGCAAGATTAGTTAGAGCTTTTTACAAGGAATGGAATTTCACTTTTGTTGTTTTTTGTTTATTTTTTCATGTTGGGGTTTTTCTTTCGAATAAAGTAAAGTAAAACGGCAACATCTATTTCCTTAAAAATTTGACAAGCTCATTTTCCTCTTAAAGCCCCGTTAAGTACAAATAAAATATATCAATAGATTGTGCATGAGACAACCATCCAACAAACATCAGTTAAACTTCTACGGCCTCTCGTTTATTTCAAAGTGATTTTCGAAAGAAAGATTTTGGGAATAAATATTAAGTCCTTACAGAAGGTTAAAGGAATGATTCATGCAAAATGCACGTGAATAATAATTACTAAGCCCAAAGGTTTGCTGCAACCAACCGCTTGGAGCACGCAAAAAAATAAACTAAATAACCCTGGTTCGCAACATCTAAAAATAAAAAAATTGCGCTAGAAATTCTTCAACCCCTTGCAAGAAATTCAAATGCTCGACCCTATACTGCTGCTAATTGCCATTGGAATTCTTTTTTAAAGACAAAAACTATATCAAAGCTTGCAGACCTTTCCATTTTTGGAGAAATGTATTATAATATTAGTCAGTGTAGAAGCTTTCGTCATTTGATTCTACTTTTATTTATCTACTGATTGTCCCAGAACAAATATTTCCTACAGGTTACTATTTAACCTATATACGATATATCTATTTTACATTAAATGGTTTAGACGTTAGTTTAACGAGTACAATAACATTTTATCTCTACCTTTTTGTTAGCCACGTGTCTGAGTAACCTTGATCACTCACCTGTTAGAAGACCAGCCAAGAACCATTCACTGAAGTTAGGCGCCACCGGCATTCTGACAGAAATACTTTACTATAGTTTGAGTTTGGTTCCTATTGGCCTTACTAATAAAGAGTTCGTCCGATATAAAATGAATTACAATATAATACATATTCGCGAATTTGCATTAAAAGCGACCACTGTGAATTTTCTTTAGTTATATTTAATACATATATATAAAAAATAAAATTTTTCTGAATCAAATGTTCTTGACGGTTAATAGCTCGTCATATTTTATGATATGAGATATGGCCACTGCTAAATTTCAAAGTTCTATTCAAAATGAATTTATAAAAGTTGTGTCCTGCATCCCATCCCGCCATTTTGCTACACCATAATCGTTTTATATAAAGCAACCATAAATTGGTAGATTATTATTGTTATGGAATGATTAGTTCTTTACTTAAATAATTCCCAGCATGTTTCGTCCAGTATCAAGCAATTAGGAGTCAGGTGAGAGATACAGGCTCCTGAGAGCCTATGGTTTAATTTTTTATCAATCTCCGGCAAGCTTACACAGAGCAAAAAAGAATGACAGAAATTACAATTTTTGTTCATGCCAGAACACGATGGTAAATATTATAAAATTTTCAGAAAAGATATTGTAATACAAATTTGACCTTGAGTTTATCAAAATAAACAAAGAAAAGGAATATTTTAGTCTAGGTGAACTGGCTTACTGGAACATCTCACGTAATCATTGCAACAAAATATTGTTAAAGGTAAAATTGGAACGATAGGTGAACTAAATATTTCGTCCACTATCGTCACATAAGCTTATCACACGTCAGCCTGTCGATGATGTCACTAGTATAGTAAATCATCTCCAGCGAAGTTCTTCCTTTATCCCCATTTGAAAGTAACACCCACGAGTCTACTTAATCGTTGAGCATAAATTTGATAAGGAATGACAGATTTGGGGAGTTACTGACATAAAATGGGGAATTCATTTAGATTAATTGCTTTATAGTTCAAAAAACGTATTAACAATATTATCAATATCAACAATATATATTTTTTTTAATAGAAACAAAATTGTCGAACCAAAAAGCAGTTACGTACCGATAAAAATAAGCGGAAGTGAATGCTCGTCCATTAGTGTAACGCAAAAACGGCAGGTGACTATAGTTCATTTCAAGTTGTTTCCTTAGGAAACAATCATATACCTGTTTCCTCTGGAAACATACAGCCGGATTTTTCCTTAAACCTGGTGTTTTCCAAGGAAACATTTATATTCATGTCGTTTATTACAAACAAAATTCTGTGATTATTTATAAATAGTTTCCTGAGGAAACATTGGATAGTAAATAAAAAATAATCTAGTGTTTTCTGTAGGAAACTATAAAAATGCCAACGGAATACTGTTTGCACCGTTTTTTATAATGATTCCTCCGGAATTTTCTGTATTATCCAATGTTTCCCCCAGGAAACTATTAATAAATGTTTGTATTTTTCCATGGACGTTGGAATGATTTGAATATGAATGATTCCTTAGGAAACACCAAGTTGTTTGTTTCCAAAGGGAACGTGTATATACTTGTTTCCTAAAGAATCGTGTTTCCTAAGGACACAAATTGAAATAAATCCCCCATGCAAAAACACAGAAGCATTAGGAATTAAGTTAAAAGAAGTACTGTAGGAGAAATAAGAAGAAATTAGAAAATAGATTAATGTATTTTCAGAAATGATACAAAGACTGTATCACAGTCTACTTGGAAAACTGCTTTGGCAATCATAAATCAGGTTTATTAAAAGAAGACAAATAAAAGACAGAAAAACACACCTGTATCGACGGGAAGACAAGTGTCGGACTCTGAAAGTCATCTATTTTTACAGTTAAAAAATCAGATGCTAAAAACTTGAAGGAAAATAGGCAAAGTTTTTAGTCAAAGATCTAATCGTTGATTTTGCATTTTCTGAATTCATTTTAGCTGTCTATCTCTCTCAAAGTATTAAATGAAATTATCTATCCCATTTTCTTCCATTTAAATATTACAATAATTTAATTTTTTTGTAATATATGAAAGTAAACTGTATATTGAGTGAATATGTAAAATAGCTCAGCGAATTTATTCGACGGCCTTTAACCCTTAACAACTTTGACTTTTCCTTTATTTAAACTTTTTTCAACCACTGGAAGAGCTTGAAGAATTTGCGAACACACCTACACAAAGATAACGCCGATATAAATGCGGGATCAAATTGATCATTTCTAATTTTAAACAATTGGTTATGAAATGCAATTTGTTTATGATTTAGAAACTATGATAATTTCTTAAGTAAATCGTGACATGCAGATAAAATTTGGACATATTCTGATATTAATACTCATTCTTACAGCAAAAGAAGGAATGTCGATACGCAACGAAGGTCCAAGAATTTCATGTTGTTTTATAGATATTTTCTGTGCATCTGCATGTTTAGATGGTTTACGGGCCCTTCATCCCGGAAGACCTCAACATAAAATCCGACACCAGGAGCATTTTCTGAGAATTTTGCGGTCTAAAAGACGTGCAAAGAACAGTTCTTTATTAGGTAATGATTAATTTTAACTTTTACTACAGAAACACATTTAGTTGTGTCATCAAGTAAACTTTCTGTGATTTGGTTATATACTTTTATAGTAGAATTATTTTTCATTCAATAATCTGATGCAATTTTACTTTTATAGTAAAACAGGAAATTACTTGTCGAATTCCATCATTAAAGGTTAAATTATAAAATGCATGTTCGATAAATCATTAAGCTAGGGCAAGATAATTGAAAAACATGTAATTTGTTTCTTTATTTGAATGATCAGATTTTAGAATGTTTACTCAATGACGAAAATATTTATTATTCAATGTAATGGTGCAAAGTTTATTATGTCTATAAACAACCAAGGTAAAGTTGGAAAGTAAGGTTTAATAAAATTTAGTAATTACTTTACTATTACATCTTAAAATTATTAACTAACATTTGTTTGGCCGTGTTCGTGTTTTTTTTAAAGAATAAATTTTGATAAGGATAGACATAAAACATAACGATCAGAAAAAAATAATTAAACAAATTGTCATTGTGGAAAATATGTTATATTCAATAAAGTTGCAAAATCGTAACTATTTTGTTTAAAATTCTGCTCCCTTGACATTTAACTTGAAGCTTTAAGTTCACCTGACACACTAAAAAAGAGGTAAAGATTTAACGTAATAATATCAAATATCATTATTTTTATGAGAATAAGAAAGTTCACAAAAATAATGGCAAATACTTTCTTGAATTAATACGATAGTCAATATTCGAAAAAAAAATAGTTATTTTTGGTGTAATTATGATTATTTTTGATTTTGCATGGGTTTTAATTTTCTGCTTTTAAGTTTTAGTCTTACTATGCACTTGATAAGATGCTCGCTGTGCATGTATCAGAATTTAGCTTAGGAAGTCTCTGTAATTAAATGTTTCTTGAGTTAGATTTTACCATGCACCAAATAAAAATAAGAGAAAAATGATGTTTAACTGTACATTAAAGCATTCAGCTTTCAATGCCGAAATAACTATAACTGATAACTAAAATTACATTTTTTATGTCTAAGAATTACTTTTCTAAATACCCACATTCCTATAAAATAGTGTATTTATGAAAAACTGTCAAAAAGTTGTGTTTTAGTATATTTTGATTGATATAAAGATACTGACAATGGAGATAATGCTTCATGTGTTTTTCCTTTCGGTGTTAGACTATTGTTCATATTAATTTTGTTTGAAATGTGCGCTTTCCGTCAAATGTTCTTAGATATATATGATATCATGATTAGTTGGAACACATTTTAATTTAGGTATAGAATTTATGTAATTCTGGAACTGTTTACTAAGTTTGTTTTGTTGTGTTGTAATTTTTCAGTTTTCTCAATTTTTGATAATTTAAACCTTCAGAGCGTCATTCAGATCTGCTTTTTTTTTTTACAATTAACATTAATGTTAATATGACAAATGTCAGCAAAGTAAATGAATTCAGATTTGAATAAAAAAAATACAGGTCTTTAAACAAATACTGCGGTGTAAAATATTAATACGACGGTATAAAATATTAATACGACATTCTATTATTTTGCTAGTATTTCTCCTAGGTATATTTTTTTTACTTTAACTTTCTTTACATTACGTCTGTGTATCTCTGATTAATCTTGAACACTAATAGGGCAGTTGTAGCTCAGTATATCTTATAATACAAAAAAATACATGTCTGCGAATATTTTAAAAATATATAAGCAATAACAAATACATATAGTGTAAAATAATTTACCCCGAGAGTCAAAACTATTGTGCCATCCGTTGAAGCGCAGACGACAAAAAATATTTTGCCTATCATTTATGCTTTACAAGAGAAACGCAAGCAACGCTCACCGAATGACATCGCGCTCCCCCATATGTATGGTAAAGACCGCGTTTTATGTTGGGGGCCTCAACTGTCTTCCGGAACAAAAATAAAGTTATGATTTGCACAATTAAACAGTAAGGGATGCTATGGGAAAACTTAAATATTTATCGGGAAAAAAGATCAAGGGAGGAATGGCACAAATCCACTTCCTGGAAGTTGAAATACAGTAAATTGTGTAAAAGTAACTACTGGAGCGGTTACACGAACAAGCAAACGGACGAACAGACACTATCAACACAGTTGAAAGCGGGAGTATTATAATGATAAATGTGAAAGGTACTCTTTTAAAATCACCTATTATTCTATCGTGCAATTTCGCCTGTAGGATTTTTGTGAAAGGTACTCTTTTAAAATCACCTATTATTCTATCGTGCAATTTCGCCTGTAGGATTTTTTTTATCAAAATGTATATAATATATAAAAAAACATATATATTGTATTTTTCATACATTAGACAGGCATAATTTTCTGAACGGTGTGCTTAACACAATTGATGCTGGAAACAGTTATGATGTTTTTCTGAACGGTGTGCTTAACACAATTGATGCTGGAAACAGTTATGATGTAACTAGAAATTTTAACGGACGTAAAGTTGTGTCAAATCTCCAATGTATCTGCTTTGGACGAAACTACTCCTTGTGATGTTTAAAATGCTTTTATAAGAAAGCACTGTGATATCGAAAATAAAGAAATGTCATTGTTGATTAACATTTCGCGCAGGTATTGGTGAAATTGAGAACTAATCTAAGAATTATTGTTTGGGACAGACGAACGGACAGACACCATTATCACTGTATACTGCTCGTAAAGGAAGGGCTATGATATATTTTGCTTTCATTTCATAGCCTGGAAAGAATTCGGAGATTTTTTTTTACCATTCTGGTGTTTTGAACAGTCGAACATCTCTAATGTTCATTAATAATGTTTTTATTTATAAACAACGGTTAGTGACTTTTTTAGCGAGTCGTTGCTCTGTAAATTCTGGAAAGAAAGTACCTGTTACTGTTTGGTCTGCGGTGAACGTTTCCAATGTAAATGTCACAGTTAATAAAAATCTCAGTAAACTAACATTCTAATTGAACGGACAAACAAACGGTTTATACTTCAATTAAATCTTAATATATTATATTCAACACCCCCGCATCCTTACTTATCAACATTTAAGATTATGGGCTATGGAAGGGATTTAGGAAGATAATTAAACATAAGACCATAATGTACAGTTTTGTCCCAATTTCTGGATAAATACATAAAACTAAATAAATACTCAATAAAATGTTTATTGAAGCCTCCCTCACTGTAAACATAAGACAAATCGAATTGTCTTGTTCTATAACGAACTTAATGCCATTTAAACTGTACACATTTTAGTCGGAATAAGTTAATATGGGGGTTTCAACCAAAATCAACAATACGCTGCTGCTATTAAATTTCTCTTATGCAAGTTGACTAAAGCTGAAATTTTTAACCGATCTTAATCGGGTACAAGGTGAAAAAAACATTTCAAGTCTTCTGAATTAAAACATATAATATTTTATTTCACATGTACAAGGGTTAATAATTCATAGATATGCAAATTATGGTGTCACCAAATAATATTGAAATTGTCATAATACAAAGATCTATATAACAAAAACGCTATTTCCAAATTAACTGGATATTATTTCTGTTTCAGATCCGTTTATCACGCACAGTTAATAAGCTCACCAAATGTAGAAGTGGAAATCGTAAATAATCCTAAATACAACGACATCTACTTGACTGTGCAACACCAGAAACTAGCCGAAGAAATAAAGAACATCAGATACATTTTGAGAAAACATTATATTTCACATATTTACGTGTGGGTTCAAATGAATGAGTCTAACTGTTACATACTAAGACCATGCGTGGCCAGTTTCTATGCATTAGACTATTAAACATTTAAATATTATTTAACATTAAGGGTACTTTTCAATGCTCTATTGCTGTTTTCTAGAGGATTTGAAACCGATATTACGATTGTATTAGACTGTCTTTTAACTGACTACATCTTATGCATTAAAACAGGGTGTGATAGAATCTCAGTACAACCCATTGAAATGTGGATTTCAAAACTTTTGTGGTTGTTTCTAAGTGTGTAGCTGAATGATGTGGAAAAGGAGAGGTGGTAAAACTTTACTTATGTTTTTATTGTTTTATGACTTGCCATTTTAATTTGTTGGTTATCTGATTTTGTTGATCTGGTATCAACTCATAAGTTATAAATGAAGAAAATCTCATATTTATTGTTCGTTTGTTAATGTTTTTTGATAATAAAAAGTTTCAAATTTAATGTTTATATTTTATACCCTACACTTGTTTTAAGTTCAGGTAGTGCCTGAATGAACAGCAATTAAATTGTGAAATTTGTTTTGATTGAAGTTGACCTGCTATTAATACCCTACCAGTACAATAAATATAAGGAAAAAATAAACTATTCTATAGTTTGTTGCTCTTTCAACATGCAACAAAAAGCATTGGTGGAAGCCAATTGGGAATGCCGGAGAATCCCAGAACCATTTTACTAGAGTAGCCTGGTTGGAATTTGTAAGCCCTTTAGTTTTCTAGGGGAATTTCCATTGTGTTCAATGTCAAATGAAGTTCAGCTGTGACATAAATCGCGGTTGGCAGTCGTGGATGCCAAACAAACATTTAGAACATTCCACTAAAGTTTTTTTGCAACTGGCCACGAAGTTTTAAAAGTGATTTTTCATTAGGATCCTTATTCAAACTATGTTTGGCTGTAATATCTTGGTGCCGGACAAAATTTAAGTAAAGAAGCATCTTTGGTTGGAATTGGCTTAGTAGATTTAGAAACGGTTTTTAATCATATACCACGCCTTTCCTAACTTTAAAGAGATATATTAGCACATCAAAACATTTTCTTAAATAAGGAATTAACAGACAAAAAAGTATGTACAACTTTAAAAAAACCACGCATCGGACCCCTTTGTTAATTGATTAAAAAAAAATAAACGCATAAAAGCATGACACGGAGTTGGTGTCTATCTAGTTTAGTGACGTCGTGTCGAATTACCAATTTAAATCCGACGACTTACTGACGTCATGTCATATGTTTACCGGAATATAATTCTTAGAAAGTTTTTATCCAGGTTTCCTAATCAAGAAAAGTTATACGAAGGCTATCGATTATTCAAAACATTTTCGATTATTACAATCTCACTTGTACGACACTGTGTCGTTAGAAGTTTCTAGAATAAATCCTCAGTACTATCAAAACATCAAAGAAATTTTATACAATGTTATGTATTGGATGACAGGGAGTTGAATTCCACAGTTTACCATTGCAAATGACTACTCAGAACTAAATGATTGTAACAGCTAGGCTAAGATGGAAATAAACAGCCATATACTGTGATAATTGTGATCGGTGGTTTTACATATCCTCACAAGGTATTGACAAATTTATGTATAACATAAAACATATATATTCCAACATATAGAAAGAAAACTACAATTAGAACCCAGAAACGCATATTGGAAATATATCTTGGATCATCTCACAAATACATGAACTTGCACAAAATAACGACAAAAACATTCATACTGATTAAATTTTAATTGATTTCGCCAAAAAAATTTGACAAGGTTCCACACAAGATTCTTATATATAAACTTAAATAATATGGGATGTCAGAACAAGCTACTCTATGGATAGCCTCTTTTCTTCCAATCACAACACGATCCATTCTACTGCAAATACCACGTAAGATAAAATTCCAGTAACCTAAGGAGTACATCAAGTCACTCTGCTGGGATCTATTCTCTTTCTTGTTTACATAAACTAATATCAGAGTACCTACACCACAGCTAAATACGCAAAATTGCAGAAGAAGGAATTCGAAGATATCAAAGAGTCAGACAAAAATCGTTATGTCGGAAGACAGACAAGACCATGGCCAACAAATTGAAACTTTAAGGTGTAAACATACTAAATAAATTTCCTAACATTTCAACCAAATTTTGGATTTTGCTTTTTTCTACTTAGCTTTATTCTATAGGCAATACAAAGTAAAACAACACATCCAAAGTTCACATAAACCATCAGGGTTCTGAGTTATGGACAAAAATGTAGTTTCGTTTCCTACGGATTTTTGGAAGAAATTCGCAATTTTTCAAGTCGAAGCTAAAACGCCATAAACACTGTATTACATGAATTTTTTTCATCAAATTCGCTTCAAAACCGTATACTTTTGTCTATTGAACAGAAGAACATGTTTTTAACTCAAATATTCACTGCTCTTTTATAGAAAAGCCCGAAAAATAACAAAATTAGACCCTCCCCCCATTTTTTCAGGCATGTCTAAAATATCAGGAAATGTGCATATCCTGTCATTTTATACCACATCGGATCTTCTCAAATGACGAAATATAGTGTCTTGTCACATTTTAGAAAGCAACAGTCCACACCACTGACATTTTCTAAAGATAACGAGATTTATTGATTTTTTGGTCAAATCGGCTTTTGGTCCGCAGTTGTATTTTATCCACCAAAAGCAAAGACTTCATATAAAAATGTAATTTCATGTCATTTTTAAGAAGGCGCCACATAATAAAAGTGTTTCCGTGTAAAATATTAGCAAAATTGCAGAAGGGGTTGCCTCTTTGACACTGGTTTTAGACGTTTTGTGTAGTTGTTGGTAAGAATATTACGTAATCACCAATATCGTCCTGAAATTTGACACCAATAATTTTTTGTC
>JAULBM010023966.1:0-21149 GCA_032357055.1 Geukensia granosissima
CCGTCAGCTTAAAATTTGGCACAAGTGTTGTCATTTAGAAATATCAAAAAACTTAATAATCTGGGAAAATACTTGTATGAAAAAAAAGAAATAAAAACTGATGTTATATGTTTATAAACTCCATGCACCGTTTAAATTAACTTTGTGTAATTTGTCGCATATTACATATATGTATGTTATGTACATCTGAATGTTTTGAAAACTTATAAGCTGTATTGCTTTTGTTAATAAAGAATTTCACATAACCACTCGAATTTCAAGTTTCCATAAAATAATTTATTCAGTGTAATTATTCAAGTCACTATTGACTTAAAGGTAATGAATGATTTTTTAAAAATCTTTTTGAAAATAACATAAGTTGGGATATGTGTGGGAAACGGCTCCTCAAACATGATTACTTGGGTTACGCTTTTGACCAGTATTTTACATTCGAAATGTCATAATGTATATCAAATACTAAACCATTGATTAACTCTTATATTCCAGCTTTTTGAATTATAATGAGATATTAGAGATACCAGATTATTATTTCGTAGAATGTAATAACTTGCGATCGTTGTAAGTATAGTTTAAGCAATGTATATTCAACAATATTCAACAATTTATTTTCATCGATGAGGACAAAAACTGACTTTCCAACTGGCAGTGTTTGTCTTCGGGCCCTAATATTTCAGCCACTTCATATTTTATAGCTTGTTCAACTAAAATCGACATCCTCTACTATTTCTCAGCTCAACTTAAAATTCTATCGCAGTTCATATCCGTAATAAAATGTTTGAAGGTGTCACGTTTGTACCAAATTTTTAAAAAGGAAAAGAGAAATTCCTACCTATGCCAAATATTTGGCCCAAATTTTAGATTTTGTGACATAACAATAAGTTGTTGTGAAAATGCTGTTTAATAATCGTCTTTTAATAATTCATTTCTTTTTCTTGTTTACTTTTTGTCATTTCGACAAAATGAAAGGGTATAATTGACTATTTTGACAAAAATTTAACATTTTCGGTAAAAATACTCAATTTTTTTTAGGTGTTTTGGCCTTCAACACGGACGACGGGTGACGGGTGCCACTAGTGGAGCAGGAGTTGCTTTCCCTTCCGGAGCACCTGAACTCGCCCTGGTTTTTGAAGGGTTCGTGTTACTCCAGCTTTAGTTTTCAGTGTAGTATTGTGTGTTCTGTGTTTGTCTTTCGTTTCATTTTGTTGGCCTCTTGTCTGTCCTCGACTTAACGATTTCTGTCTGCCCCTCTGGTATCTTCGAATTCCTTGTTCAAAAAAGATTTGATCGCACAAAAACATCACGAAGATATTTTAACCAAACATTGTTACTAGATAGATATTTAATTTATTAAAGTTTCGTTGTGATGTTTTAGTGCGATCTATATTAATGTCGACAAAAAAGGATCAAATATTGCTTCAAATTAATGAATTTCTTAGTATTTTCACATTTAAAGCATTTTCTATGTGTCATGTGACCATTGTAGAACTAATAAAACTAAAAATTCTGTTGGATTCTCTTTTTATAGACATTATTCAATACAAAAAATATAAAATAATAAATATTAGTCAATTTTCACTTTTTAGCCAAATTCTTGGGCCAAAAATGGGCCGTAACGACCCTCGTCCTTTGTGGAGTGGTGATTATTGTTGAAGACTTGCTGTAAAGTTTTGGTTTCCATGAGCATTATGCCATAAAATTCACACTTTTACATCATTGTTTACATCCAAGCGTCATGTCGGTAACTATACTCGATTTTTACAAGTTCATCTCATGAATATTTAAACGGGAGTTAATTTTAGAGAAGTAGCTTTCAGCCTGCAATTATGATTGACAACCACGTTATGACTGTAATCCTTTCAAGTTTTCACAAAAGTCAAAATATAGAACACAAATTGGTCCATAGAAAATAGATAATGTACTTAATTTTCAATAAAACTTCCATTTCTGATGGATTTTACGTATAGAATTCTGCTTTTGTCACAAATAATTTAGAAATGAAATTATTTATGCAGTTGTTCGTATTGTGACTTAAGGATTTTCAAAAAATCTTGTGCAATGAAAAAAGTGCTTTAATTTATAATAATTGATTGAGTTGTTAGTTTAACATCGTATGAAGGACAATTTTAAATTAGCAACCTTTTTAAAAAACCTATCCATAAACAGAAGAAATAGGTTAAGTCTTGATTTGCCTTGGTGATATTCGAGCGCATCTTTAAAAATCCACACCAAAATATTGAAATATTCCAATATTAAGGGATTTTAATACAAATATATCGCTCGTCATGCAGTCAATATCAAAATTTGTAATAATTTCATTTAGCAAAATGCTTTTTCAAACTGTGTGTATTTTATGAAAAATTTCCTTATTACCTTTAAATAAAAGTTCATTTCAAATTTTAGTCTGAAGATAAGAAAAAATGTACAAGTAATATGCATAAGTAACACCATTTTTATACTCAGTTTCACGTCTTAATTCTCTTTAATAATGAAAAAAAATATAATTGTTTATAGGCTGTCTTTGTCGCAGATTTTGACTTTAGTAGGACCTTAGAAGATTCCCTTTCTAGTTACACATTGCATGTAAAATTCTGTTTTTGTAACAAATAATATTGAAATGAAATTATTAGTGCAACTGTTTCGATTTTTGATTTCAGAATTTAAAAAGGCGTTATAATTCATAAAAATTAGCTGAACAGTTAGTTTAACCTCATATGCAGGATAAGCTAGCAATATTTTTTGATAATCCATCAATAAACAGAAGAAAATATGTTAAATCATATGTCACCTTGGTGGTATTCGAGCACACCCTAAATGAAACCCACTAAAACATAAAAAGTATTGCAATATTAATGGATTTAATGATATAAGATATCTATAGCTTTTCCTGCAATTGATATCAAATAATTGATTTATATTAATTTTATTAAAATTAATCCTTATTCAAGCTCTGCAGATTTTTTTTTAAAAAAGCTCTTGTCACTATACAAGTAAATGTGTTAACAGCTTCATTTCAAGTCATATTCTGCTGACGAGAAATTATGTAAAAGTCCATATGCAACAGTTATAGCATTTTTTTCTCAGTTTCACAACTTAATTTTCTGAAATTATGAAAACATTTAAACTTTTTTATTAGCCTATCTTTGTCCCAGATTTTGACTAAATAGTGGAACCTTAAAAATAGCGTAAATCCGCTTCTTCTACTGATCAAGCAAAAGTTAAAAATTATTTAACTTTATGTAACTTTGTGATTTACCACATGAAAAAAAAAAAGTCATAATCGACATAATTTAATTAGCTGATATCAAACATATTTTTCAGATTATTTGTTCTTCCACACTACTGCAGTCCTATCGCAGACCTGTCGTTACTACACAGTAGGCGACATCATATGTCACCACAACCAAATATTAGTTCCAATGTCAAATATGAAATACAAAAAGATGATGTCACCACTAAAGTTTATATATGCGCTACCATGTGGCATGAGACTAGAACCGAGATGAAACAAATACTTAAAACGTTAATAAGGTAATCATCTATTTTGTAAAATAACTGGCGTATAGCTATTAAGTAATTAGTATTCTAAAATGCAAGATATCAAAATGTTAACGCAAATTTGCTTTCATTATAAAAAAAATATAAAAATAAAAACATGCATTTCAAATTTTATTTGCTTTTTTCAAAAGGTTAGATCTTGACCAGGCGGCCCGAGCAATTGCAAAGAATGAGAAAGTGGAAGGGTCAAACTTACTTAACAGGGATTACTTTGAATTTGAAGGTAAACTAATGTTAGGTATTGTCCTGTCTTTTCAAAACCCAAAACGAAACAGAACTTATCTCTCTGTTTCTTAAATATCGAAGAATTTTTTAACATTAAAATTCGTCTGGAACACATAACTCAACATTTATTATATATATATTGCCTATAAAAATACGTTGAAGAACATTTGAATGTGTTTGAAAATTTATTGAAGTATAACAGAGATTTAGTGTTGTAAACGTGTTAAATTTGTCATAGATGTATTGTTTGTCCCAAAGATTCAACGAATACAGAATTTTGATTTTAAATATTATGCCGAATGTAACGATCTCATAGATAGCTTCGTTTTTTTTTTTATTTTAGAGGTCTGTTCACACGTATGTTTTTGAATTCTTTTGTTAAAGCTGTTGATGTGATGAGTTATTTTACGGCAACTTTTTAAGATTGTCGCTTGGTCTTACTAGTTTTTTTATCCCTGTCTGTGAGCAATGTATTAAGGCTACTGTAGATATTAGTATATTATTGATAGTAGAATTTTATGCCCCGAGCTATTTTGCTGAAATAGTTTGTTTCTTTTTATTGGAACATCCAAGTAATAAAGATGGTTGACATGTTAATACCTACCATGCTTTTTAGTTTTTTGAACAAAAACAAACACATCTTATTATCTAAACCTGATGCCTTTGCACGATCCTTATTATTTGAACCTATAGCTATATTACGATCCCTATAATTGAAACCTGGCATCTTTATGCGATCCTTAATAGCATAATATAAAAGTCTTTAAACGAGTTCTTTATATGTTGTCTTTGCACGATTCTATTATCTACACTTGTTGCGTTTGTACGATTCTTATCATCTAAATCTGTCGTTTTTTATATGATTTTTATCATCTAAACATGCAGCAATAACTCTTGAAACCTGTCGCCTTGCTTGTACAATCCTTATTATATAAACCTGTCGCCTTTGTACGATACTTATTATCTTTATCTGTTGCCTTTGCTTGATTCTTTTAACTAAATCGTCGCGTTTGTGCTATCCTTATCATCAAAACCTGTCGTTTTTATATGTTACTTATCATTTAAACATGCAGTCTTTGCACAACTCTTCTATCTAAAAAATACGCTTATGTACGATCCTTATCATAAGAAACTGTTGCCTTTGTACGATCTATATCATTATAAACTGCTGCCTTTGTACGATTCTTTTCATTATAATCTGTTGTCGTTGTACTATCCTTACCATTTTAAACTGTTGCCTTTGTACAATCATAATCATTATAATCTGTTACATTTGTATGATCCTTATCATTATAATCTGCTGCCTTTTACGATCCTTACAATCTAAACTTGTCGCTTTTGTTCGATCCTTATCATATAAACCTGCTGCCTTTGAACTATCCTTATTATCTAAACAAGTCGCTTTTATACGATCCTTACCATTATAATCTGTTGCCTTCGTACGATCCTTATCATTAAAATCTTGTGCCTTTGTACTATCCTAATCATTATAATCTGTTGCCTTTGTATGATACTTATCATTATAATCTGCTGCCTTTGTATGATCCTTATCATTATAATCTGTTGCCTTTGTACGATCCTTATCATTAAAATCTGTTGCCTTTGTATGATCCTTATCATTATAATCTGTTGACTTTGTACGATCCTTATTAAAATCTGCTGCCTTTGTACAATCCTTATTATAATCTGTTGTTTTTGTACGATCCTTTTCATTATAACCTGTTGCTTTTTACGATCCTTATTTTTATAGCCTGTTGCCGTTGTATGATTCTTTTCATTATAGCCTGTTGCCGTTGTACGATCCTTATTATTAATGATTATAATTTGTTGCCTTTGTACGATCCTTATCATTATAATCTGTTGCCTTCGTACGATCCTTATCATTATAATCTGTTGCTTTTGTACAATCCTTATCATTATAAACTGTTGCCTTTGTACGATCCTTATCATTATAATCTGCTGCCTTTGTACGATCCTTATCATTATAATCTGTTGCTGTTGTACGACCCTTATCATTATAACCTGTTGCTTTTTTACGATCCTTATTTTTATAACCTGTTGCCGTTGTATGATTCTTTTCATTATAACCTTTTTCCGTTGTACGATCAATGTTGCCGTTGTACGATTCTTATCATTACAATCTGTTGCCGTTTGACGATCCTTGTCATTATAATCTGCTGCCTTTGTACTATCCTTAATATCTAAATCTGTCGCTTTAGTTCGATCCTTATTATCAAACATATCCTTATTTACAGCTCACATTATGTTTGACGATGCCATGGAAACAAAAGAAACTCGAACACATGGGGAAATAAAGAAGAAACGGCAACCAAATGATTTTGTGCAACAACTTATGGAGGTCATATTAGAGGCTGGCGAGTAAGAAAATTTATTATTGATTATAAATGTACCAATATTTATCACTTTTGCTATGACGGCAATTTAGATTTAATTTCGTGGCATCTATTTAACCCATGTAATTAGAACCAATAAAAGGACTAGTATCTCTACAACACGACCCGTCTTTCCCTCAAAGGGTGCTTAGATTGAAAGATTTCCTCAGAGATTTTCCCCTGTGAATTCTAGTATTTTTATCTTTCTATAAAGGAGGCGGGAAAAGATGAACCGTCCATATGGGCAGAAATATCCGAGAACAATAAAAGGACAGACAAACACAACATAAAACTAAAAAAGATAAACAAAACCATATGTAAGATGCAGAAAATGTATTATGCATTTTAGAGCTGATGTAGCAATAAACATGTAAATTATGTCCGGATGTTGTGGCTATCTTGATTGGCGTGTGGGGATCTTGATACAAGTTTGATAAGTTTCCAGTCAATGAACATTACGCTTAAGCAATGCAACTGACTCATTACTTCTTAAAAAGTAAAAAAAGAGTAAAAGTTTTTTATAGATATATATACTTAATTACTATAATTGATAATGGTGGTCATCTTGGATGGCGGTCAGAGACGCTTGAAACAATCTTAAAAGATATCCAAGTTTGGTTCCAGCTAACCGATGCGTTTCAAAAAAGGGGGAAAATCACTTATGCCTTATGGTTTCATCAATTTAAGAAACTATAATGATTTAATAAAAGTATATTATCACATTTTATATGTTAACAGTTTTTATGTGAATTTTCAGAGCAATTTACCAGTTTCAGATCAACTTACAACCACCTGATCAGATAGTCACTCCGTATGGAGGACTGTTAGTATGGACATTGCCAGGAGAAAACAAACTGTTCGTACATCTGAAAGATAAAGACAAAATAAGGAATAAGAAAAGATGGTCGCAAGTAAACATGCTGATTTTATTTCTATATGTTTTCCAAAATGAAGAATTCTAATTATAATTTTTATCGAGAAACTGAGAATTGTTTTGGCAAGGCAGGCAAAAATACAACGAATTTATGAGATGTGTTCAGAACATAACGTACATTTTATCTGAAACTGAAAATGGTATAAAATGTTTTCCCTACTTCAAGCTTTCAAGCAAATATTTTTTAGAAATGTATAAATATTGTTTAAAAATTTTGTTGGTGCAAGCTGCAAAAATGGTGCAAAAATAAATTAGTTTCAGTATTTTCAGTGAAATTTGGCATGACGATTATCAACGCCTAACAATGTGAGATATTGTTTCTATAATTCTTTTACGAAGTTACTTTGCACTTTAAGATATTCGACAATAATTAAGCACATGAATTTTAAAAAATACCCGGATTTTCTAGAAGAACCTCATGTCATAATCCCGGAACAGATCGGGAAACTTCGGAAAATACTATTAATCTCTTGTAAATCTTTTTATAATAGACACAAGTTTACAGATATTTTTCTATTAAAACGAAACATTATATTGAAAAAAAATAATAATAAAGGAAATGAATATTTTGTCCTATTGATAAAAACGTAAAATATTTGACGACTTTTTTTTATTGTGGTTCGAATACCTAATGTTATATTAGTGCCTAATAACACCCTCAACACCCTATGCTGAATGAATTATCGTCGTCCAAAATCGTTTCAGATCACTTTTTACAAGCAGACGAGCAGTAAGAAAAATTTTAGAAAAAAGTCAACTATTTCAGATTGGCCTAAAATTATGTAATTTTATTAGAATAATGAAGTATAATTTACGCCAATTTTTGAAGGACATCCGAAAATTAAAGTTATTTAGAGGCTAGTTTAGTTTTAATGGCATTACGTTGTTCTTTCACGGATCTATCCCTTCGTATTGTAGATAATGTACCTGTACTATCTAATTGGGTACAAATTAGTTCACACTCAAATCAGCCAGCCGATAGATTTAGAGAATGGTAATACTTCATCTATTTTTGACAGGATCCCATTCAACATAGTTCAGAAGGTGAGTAAATGGTAAAAATAAATTTATTTTTTCCACTTATCTCTTGATCATGTAATTCAACCACCCGATCCCTATGAAATCTACCTGAATTGTACAATATCTTGTCTACAAATTAAATTGGTTAAAATATTTTTCATTTGAAATATTGCCACAAAACAATTTAAATTAAAAAAATATACATGTTTTTTATTTTAGTTTTAGAGTAAACAAATTTTCGAACTGTTAAATGTTTATTGCCACGTTTATCCCACCAGGCACAAAACACGTATGTCATGGCATTAGATGGTGACGTTGACTTTTCACCAAAGGCACTTCAGTTGCTAATTGACAGGATGAAGAAAAACCCCAAAGTTGGAGCCACGTGTGGTCGTATAAAACCAGGAGGATCTGGTAAGTTGAATATGCGTATTATGTGTGTCTACACTCAAACACAGAAAATATAAGAAACAAGTATAAAAATACAAAATTAACAATGTTAAATAAATATGGAAAATTTACGTATGCTATATGTACATTTCAAGGGGTAACCTCTCATCAGTTGCATTAGAACCGAAACGTAGGAAGTCAAAAATCCAAATATGGCGAAAGAAGTACTAAAATCTAAAAAATCGAAATGCGAAGTCAAATCCGACGGCAGGGACAACTACTAAGAGCGTTACTTTTCGAGGCCTTTCCGTATTTTCGGTGTTTTAGAATTTTAGCTAATGCAGCAAATTTCTGTAAAACACGTATAATTCATTGGAGATAATATTCGTAAAATCATTTCACATATAAATGCATTTTAATGGATTGAATACGTTTCTTCGTTTAATGCATACACTTTTTCGTCTACCAGGTCCTGTTGTGTGGTACCAAAAGTTTGAATATGCTATCGGTCACTGGCTACAGAAGTCTGCTGAGCACGTATTGGGATGTGTGCTGTGTAGTCCCGGATGTTTCAGTTTATTCCGTGCCAAGGCTTTAATGGACGATAATGTAATGCGAACATATGCGAGTCTTCCAACGGAACCAAAACATTATCTACAGTATGACCAAGGTAATATTAGTTAGTAAGTCCTAACTGTTATTTCGAAATCGAAATCCGTTAAAATTTCCCTGGAGATTTTACAGTGACATATCAAAGACAAGCAGATAAAAGGGAAAGTGGTAATATCTCCAGAATAGATTAACACTGTCAGAGATTCGAAGTAGACAATCTTCAAAGACATGGTAAGGTCAAAAGAAATAAAAGATAAAATCGGTATAATAGACCTATTCTTAAAAAGCTGTTGATAATGTTTTAATCTAAATCACAGTTCATCTAAGATCTTATTGGCTCTTTTATTTAAAGTGTGGTTGGCAGTTACCACATAAGTACATAAAATATAAATTGTAGAAAATCTCATAGAAATTGCAGATTCTTCAAAGAGAAATTAACATGTTTCTTAATTTATTACTCTGTTTTATTTGTCTACAACATACCCTTCCGGAGCACCTGATCCCACTTCTGTTTTGTAAAGGAGTTTGTGGATTCCAAGCCTTTGTTCTTTCTGTTCTCGTTTTAGTTTCTCTTTGGACTATGCAGTTTTGATCTCTCACATGGGTGTTCTACACTGGTCTTAGATGAATTCGTTATTGTTTTCTTTCAGGCTTTTTTCAACGTCTTGACTTCTTCAGTTGATTTGTCCGCTCTTTTTGGCCTTTACGTGTACTAATTACGTTTGAAACGGAGATGAGTCCACTGGTTTAAATGTAGTTTCCTACATTCATCTGCATTTGTCAAATACAACATACACTTGTATGTTATCGATCTAGATTTTCAATAGTTTGCATTTTTTTCGTTGCACCTTTTAAACAAGTAAGTATTTGCTTCACTGATTTTAATTTATCTTATATTTTGCTTTTGAACAGGAGAAGACAGATGGCTATGTACACTTCTGTTACAACAAGGGTATCGTATAGAATACTGTGCGGCTGCTGAGGCACTGACGTTTTGCCCAGAGGAGTTCCGCGAGTTTTTCAACCAGAGAAGGCGTTGGATGCCATCCACTATGGCCAACATAATAGATCTTCTTTTAAGTTATAGGAAAACTACAAGAAAGAATACGAATATTTCATATCTATATGTATTTTATCAGGTTATTTTACTTATGTCTTCTGTTTTGGGTCCATCTACAGTACTTTTGGCAATGCAGTCTGCTGTAAGGTCAGTTTTTGGGACATCAGCTTGGGTAGCATACACTTTAACTTACGGACCTACAGTCATTTACATCTTTATTTGTCTTAAGCTAAGATCACAAACACAACTAACAATAGCTATGATACTGAGTGCTATATATGCCATGCTTATGATGGCCGTTATAGCTGGTACGATAGTAGAGATATCGGAGGAAGGATTTTTTACACCCTCTGCTGTTTTCATGTATGTTTTGGTCGGTATTTTTCTGGCTGCTGGACTGTTTCATCCACACGAGTTAACGGACTTGTTTTGGGGACTGTTGTACTTTATTTGCATCCCCGCTGGCTATCTGTTCTTAATTATCTACGCTATTTGTAATTTGAATAACGTATCTTGGGGAACACGGGAATCACAAAAGGCTGTACTAGAGAACCAAGAGGTTACTGATACAAAGAAAAAAGATAATGACGAGCTAAACGATGTATCAAAAACGGTGATAAACGATATCGTTAAGCAAGCCAAACATTTAAAACTAGGAGAAAAATCGTGCTTAAATTTGATTCCAAATTTATTCCGCTGGATCAATAATCTTATCATCTTGCGTTCGATGGAAAGCGTCCAAAATATTTCCAAAACAACTGTTAGTAATGACAATAAAGACAACACACCATCACTTTGTAGTAAACCAAATGAAACATTTGATGACGAATCATGGGCTGACGATAACAAGAAGACAAAATATCAAATGGATGATGACGAAAGACGATTTTGGAATGCACTTATATCTAATTATTTAAAACCACTACAGCAAGACGAAGAACACAGAATGGCAGTTGAGGAGAGCCTTAAAGACTTTAGAAATAAAGTAGCGTTTGCTTTCTTTTTTGCAAACGGGCTTTGGCTTGTTATTATGACTGCCATGAACGAAATAAAAGCTTTACTTAATATAAGTATTCCTTCTGTTGGTGGAACAGTAATTATTATTGAACCGCTTGGTCTTCTATTTTTATCAATATTTGCAATATTGCTCTTACTGCAGTTTTGTGGCATGGTCAAACATCGTTATGGAACATTTCTACATCTTCTAGCGACGACTACTTTAAGGGGTGACGTTTCCGACCCAGAGGTCGTTATAAACAGGGTAAAACTGTTGTCTTCTCCCGATGTCAATGAAAACTTGAAAATCCAAAAAATCAGCAGAAATAGTCGTCGTGTTGCCTTTGATTCTTTTAAAGTAAATGGTTCTTCTAAATTCAGCAGGACCAGGCGAATGGAATATGGAAAATCATTCAAAACACAAAATGTGTCTATCGGCAACAGACCATTTAACTTGAGGAGAACCTTTAAGCAAAATTATTCGGGATTAGGAAAACCAGAAACAATTACAGAAGAAAGATTTTGAAATAGAAACGATTGAGAAATTTCGTGTGTGAATGATTACATTAACCTCTTGATAACTGTTTTCATCTGTATTAGAACAAGAAAAGCCATATCTAGCTACTCAGTCTAGATATTTTAATGACTAGCCTCATATACCTATTAAATGAACGGATAACAATGGAATATATGATGGTGCGATGACATCAATGTGTGATATAACTTAAAAAGGGAATGTATTCAAAATATCCCACTAAAGACATCTGTTTTTGAAAACTAATATAAAAATATGGTAGCTGAATTTATCCTTAACTAGCTTTCTTACGAAAAGAAGTATAACACATTTATAAATGAATATCTTATAATATGAAAACTTTGGTGTCGGCTTACTTATCGGTTAAACCATATTGCATCCTTTACATGCCTGTCCGGTGACAGTTTGGAACACGTTATTTAGTGGGTGTTCTGTTCACTTTTAACAGTTATTTGTTTGTTTGTTGTTTGTTTTTTTTTGTTTCCAATGGATTGATTGTTCTAGTATTTCTTGAATAACTTCATATTGAAATTTAGTGTGCCTTTTAGTTAAAGCTTATTATAATGTATGGTCATTTGTTAATGATTAATGAATGATCTGTACATGTGCAAATTCATACCATATCACTCTTATTTATATTCTGGATATTTTGAAAAAGTAGAATAAATTATAACATTTAATACACTAGTGTAAACTGAGAAACATAAATATCGTATATTTTACAATATAAAAATGTAAATGTCAAATATAATTATTTATTTGAGTCAATATCACTTTTGTCAGTAAGAACAAAGTAACAGGAATGAAAAAGTTTATATATGTTTATTATAAAAAAAAACAATCAACGATCATTACCTGAAATCTTCGAAATACTTCGGGGAACCACTGCTTGGTTAGTTTTAGAAACCTAAACAAATCTACCACAGAAAAACATTATATATCACTGGGCCACATCAAACAGTAATTCCAATACAATATATACTAATATATAGACTCAAAATACGATATAACATGCAAAAATACGTTTTGTTGCTGTAGAAACTGCCTATGGTTTGCTAATATGTTCAGTGCAACGAACACAACTCTTTGGTAAATAAAATTGTTAGGTAACACGTACGCATCGCCGAAAAGGGCGATATATGCAAACAAAATTAATGAGAACCAAACTCCGATGAATAAAATAAGATTTGACATAAAGTATTGTTGAATAGATGATTCTCGTCCTGTAAAAATATTAACATAATTGACACACTTAAGTGGAGCTCTACGGAGGATGCATGAATGTGGTATGAATATTACACGAGAGAAAAAAATTATTAAACAAAAAGTCAATCTCCGAAACAGAGTCTCCTAGCTTCCAGTAAAACCTCCAGTAGTCTGACGAAGGAAGTACTATACTCTCTGTTTCGAAGATTGTTCCAAAGTATAAATTCAAAGAATAAAATGTTATATTTTTTATATGAAAATGATTAGATATGAGGTAAATTTCAGAGAGACTGCACTCCAACCCCGAGAAAAACATAGGGAACTAACAATTTAATCCCTTTCTAATGTTGAATAGATATAAGAAATTTTAGTACGCTACTCCTTCATAAGTAGCATTAGAACAAAACCATGAGGATGATGAGCAGCCAAAACCAGCGGAAAGGAATTCTATATCTAACGTGTGCAATACAAAGAAAGAGCCTTATCCGATATAAGATTTTAGAATTTAGATTAAAGCTGGAATATCTGTATATAAAAATTAATGCCAGACACGTATAGCAATATGGGCTGATGAATACACGGTCCACCCGAGTGTCATCGACCCAGTGGTTTCAAAATACAAAATGTTGGATACATGGAAAATTTTGGTGTGTTTTGTGTACATTTCAAGGAGTAACCTCTCACCAGTAGCATTAGAACCAAAACGGAGGAAGTCCAAGATCCAAACAAAAGAAGCTAGAGAACTGCTTATATTGGTTTAGTACAGAACGGATATGGAAAGGTCATGTTCTGATATTTGTGAATTGTTTTTCACATGCCTGACACATTATGTTTCAAGCGCAGTAAAAATGTAATGGGTTTTTTGCATATCTAATTAGTCAGAAATAGGCTGCAAATACTAGCCACGTAGGCTGATACGGCAAACCGGGCTGGTGATAAACAAAATAAAACACGTTATTTTTACATCGGATTTGTAATTATTTTTTTACTCATATCAGCACATACACGAAATGATATGGAGGTCTTGAAGCATGAATTACGCTTTATGGTTAATTGTCAAAATTTACGCGATTTGAGTGATTTTAGACATATTTTTAGACAGGTGGGAACGGTAACTGTGTAATGTCAATAATGCGAAAGCAAAAGATATTTACATTTACTTATTTTTTTTATTTCATTAAACAAGTCCACTAAAATGTTCTGTTTTCGTTTTCCTTGTTGTTCATGAAATATATATATCATTTTCGTGTTCCTTGATGATGAATTTCTTTGAGCAATCGGTCGATTATATTACATACAAAATTATACGTCCTAAGTTATCTTCCGTGTATTTTATTCTTTTGTGCTGATTAAAACTTAATCTAAATTTCATATAATAAATTAAAATATTTAAACTCTAGGTATGATAACAAAGAGGAACTTATCGTGTTGTAATACTTCAACTGGAAAATTTGAAATGAATATCGATACTACTTCCGGGTAACTACATATCTATCTTTATAAAAACTTCAGGATGGACACTTTTGTATGTGGATTTTTCTTCATCTTAATTTATGGTAAGAGATTTTCTCTTTTTTAATTTTTAACTCGGTAATCAGTGACTTAACCCGTGTAAGAAATATTTTAACTGTGTTTATCAAACAGAGGATTTCGAAAAAACTTGAGTGTATCCGATTCTAGTGCTGACATGGTGTAGACACGTGGGTTTAGAAGAAGGAGTTCTGGTTTTATTTTCTATGAGTCAGCCATTCAAAAATATCAAATAAGATCTACAGGTTGCCAATGGACATAGATCCACACCATAAGGCAAGCTGTAAAAGGCTAATAAAATATAATGTGATGACGTTCCTATGTAACAACAGTAAACAACAATAAGTTAAATAATGATGCATAGTCATGATAGTATTTACTTGTAATAATGAAGTATACAATATATATGCACTACCACATTCGACATGTTAATTTTCCAGTGTTTACAATATAGAATTAATTTTCTCCCCGCGCCTTTTAACCGTGATTTTAGCTTGTTATGAAATATGTTTCAATTTTAGATAAAAATATTTATTCTATTAATATGTTATAAAAACGTCTAGTAGTATATCTTAAGAGCAATATTTACAATTAACTATCAGTTCAATTTAAGGCAAGAAATGATTAGTTTTAAACTTTGCAGGTAAGTTATGATTGTCGGTCAATCTGATCACATCGGCCAGCAGTTAGAGTACCATTTACGAAAATAATTAGATATAGCCCGGCGTGATCCGATTTGGGTTGTCTGTAACAGTTTCGACGTCAAAAGGGTCAAGCGGAGTAAATCTTGGGTCAATTCAAGACTAACGAATTTCAAGCATCAAAAACCTTGAAAACAAGGAAAATTGCAAAATTATCAACTAGAACAAGACAAGACGTGTTTTTTTTGTATACAAATATATTCTGCATCAATCTTAACAATAAGCAGTATGGCAGACATCAGTTTAGAATCATATTATTAAAAATTTAACAGAAATTAACAGAAAATCAACATTTTGTGTCATCCTCGTTTTCAAACGGACAATACCTTTGTCACTTTGACTACAATATTTTTGCAATGTATTTTTCAAACACAAGGGAAATTCCCGCTACACACAAATAATTTTGTATAGTAATAAGCATCGGTATGCCCTCAAACAATTTTTTTACAATTACATTTTTTTACAATATCACTTTACCGGAATCACATGCAGTACCTGTAGTTAAAATTCGAAAGAACTTCTTCTGTTTGAAAGCATCTCTAACACAGTAAAAATGGCATAATGCGCAACAAAAGCATCTTACATGAATTTTTAAGCTCGGACAACCGTAATCCACTTGTGTTGTACATATTTCCAAGTTGGTCTCAACACAATTTTGTAATATTGTTTCCTTATGTTCCATAAGTATGAAGAATTTTAATATAATTTTTTTTACATTTTAACGCATTACACGACTCATAATTATGTTTGGTAATTTGTATTCATTTTGTGAAGAATTTGCAACCAAATAAAAGATAGATTGACATGTTTCAATATGTGTGTAGTTTTAAATATGAAAATTTATAGAAACAACCAACAAAAATACATATAAGAAGATATTTTCTAATAACTGCTATCTTTTACTGAAAGCAATTTCAGTGTGATAATCCTGATGATGAGACATCAAGTTTCAGAACATGGAGAAGTCATCACAATACGTCCGACGATTTAATTATGTGGTGTCATTAATACGAGGAAAGAAAAGATAGGTGTAATGTCAAGTTTGTTAATATCTGTGTAAGGAAGAGATAATGTAGTAATATCTGCAGGTTTAATCACAGGGGCCTGTCACGATCAATGTTGGGGTATACTATCAATGTGCCGTACGAGGAAAAAGGAAAAGGGAAGACGTGAGACCTCACCGCCACCGCTTCGCTCGCTTCTAATTCTTTATTCCCAGTATCACTCACCTTCTTGGCGTTTTAAATCTCTTTAATACACATTTTTCTTCTCAAATACCCATAATTTCCCCAAAATTGCCTCGTGCATTAAGCCTCTATGGTCCGATGAAGTTGTACATTCTCAAAATGGAAGACTGGGCAGACCTAAACTGAAAGTACAGGTAGCGCCGCCTGGCGAATGGAATGCAAAGTGACACTCGGATTTCTTGGTATCTTCGAATTCGTTCTCATATTCTTTGTCGTGTCAAAATTCTTCATTTTTTAATTAAATCTTTGTAACGGTTCTAAAATATTGTGAAAGTCCGAGGGGCTCGTGATATCTGTATCCCAACCGATATATATCTTTATGACTAATAACAGGTAACAGAATGTCTATTTGACCTGTTATGGTCAACAGTATTTAAAATGTCAGTTATAATCAGCAGCACACCAAATTTAGTGTAAAGTAATTGCCATTCTGTTATGCCATCTATCATTGACTTTTACTACTTACAAATTCTGCGACATGTTGTAACATTCAAGTCTTTCCACCTTATTTATATATGATAATCAATAGTTCTATGTGGATAAGTGCCAGTTTGTGTTATGTCAGTTGTCCTTGACCTCATTTTCAGCGATAAATATTTTTATTTAATTTGAGCAAAAATCAGGACAGAATTTTTTCTTAAAAAATCCAAGCCATACCACACTTTCTTTAGACCTTTTATTATTGAAACAAGTCTTCCCTTTGTCTTTTTTAAGTTGAAAACCCCTGACAAATTTTTATATTCCTGTTTCCTTATAAACAATCATTTTTGTCACTTTATAATTGGTTTAAATTTAACAAAACAACAGGTAGATAGGTAAAATACGGTAGACTGTATGAGGCGCCGTTTTGCTTTTCTGATAAAAAATTATAATTATAATTATAATTTTTGATATCAATAATTAATTTTTTATATAAAAAAATATTTTCTGATATCAGAAAATGGATTTTTTATAATAAGAATTCCATTTCTTGATATCAAAAATGTGAATTTTTTTAAATCAGAAAATCATTTTCATTTTTTTATATCAAGAATTCTATTTATTGATATCAGAAAATCATTTATTGATATCGAGAAATGCATTTTCTTATATCAAATAATCGATTTTATGACATCAATAAAGCCTACGATTTTCTGATATCAAATAATTCATTTTAAGATATCAAATATTCATTTTTTGATATCACAAATTCGAATTCTTGATATCAGAAAATCATTTTAGATATCAAGAAATCGAAATTTTGTATCAGAAAATCATCCATGAGGCGCCGTTTTACTATTTATTCACTATTTTCTGATATTAAAAATTACAATTCTTGATATCAAAAAATCATTTTTTCAACGGCGCCTCATAAGGACTGCAGTGGGTGACATAACCGTCGTGTGATCTGTTTTCAAAAAGGGTTGGATATCGGTTCAGATATGCTCGGCAAAGTTGTCAGAGGATTGGATCTTGGACTTCGTATGTTCTGTTTCTAATGCTCCTGATGAGATGTTTATCTTGAAATGCGCATATTACATATCAAACTGTACCATATTTATGCAGCATTTTAAACTTGTATTTTGTATTTTGTAACCACTGCGTCGGGGCTTAAATTCTCATGGTAGACCAGAGGTCCAAGAGTGTATTAAACGGTCCTGTTGTCAGATTATCTGAAATGTTATTTATATAATACTATTTATCAAATGTTGCTGTACTTGTTAAAATTCTAAACGACAGAAACACTGAAAACACAGAGATGATTCTAAACGTATTTCACCGAGTTATTGTTCATTCCCCTGGGTTTGGCATCCTTTTTTTGTTTTTGTCGGATTTGAGTACTTCTATGCCATTGACCTAATTTTACAGAGTTCCGTGGCCCACCTTTTCCGGTCCAGCAACTTTCGAAAAGTTTTCATGCTTGGTGTCTCAGTTACTACAAAAATAGTCATCAATATATTTTATACTCATTAAACTTAAGGTATATACGGCAATGTGTCATGTTCCAAATACCTCATTTTTCACAGTCCGGATGTTATCGTCAAGTTTGTGCTTAGGGTCACTCCTAGCAACCACATATGACAGGACAACAGTAGTTGGCGTGCTCTTTTATTCTGATACATATTGTTATGATAGTTTTTGGGTGGTGTAGTGGGATGTCAATACTCCTTTAAACTTTAGAATTGGTTGTTACAAAACTTCAATTTGGAAGCAGTTCTGTAACAACAAAACTTTTGGTTTATGTCCTGAATGGACATACGAGATAATAATTGTCTTATCACAGATCTACTAACCTAAATTTAGATTTTTTTAATTGTTTGAATTTGAATATCAATATACACTGTGTATATGTTACATATAAACTTCCTCATTCGAACAAATGCATTACATCCTCATATAAGACTCCCATTTCTGTGAATTATGCTTTTCATTAGTTTTATTTTCCCGGTGCTTTATTTATATCTTAAATTTTCTAAATTGAAACAGCCGTCCATTAAAGTAAGATCCGTTTTTTATCAAATATATACACTTACAAAAATAAAATTTTCAAATGTTAATTTAGGGTTTATTACTTTACCTGTAAAAGTATTACCAATAAAAGTTGTCATATAGCTGAGTTGCTCGGTGTTTGATTGATTGTTTATTCTGAAATAATAAGAAAACCACAAAATAACATATTTTCCTAATGAAAGGATAACAACAGGTATTTTAAATTCCTATGTTTGCGGAAGCGCCTTCGAGTAATTCTAATAATTTTCCAATATATTTGTCGAATTCTATCAAATTCTATTAAATTTCACTAGTAATAGCAATAAAACTAAATTTAAAACGTTGAAAAAATAGAAATACACATTTTGTTTTTTTAACATCCTACTTTGTACAAATGCATTAAACATATCATTTGATGACTGCCAGTAAGGCTAGTGTTCTCCTTTTGTAGTTTTCAATTCGAAGACTTAACGGTCTCTTTTAAGAGATAGTTGTCGCATTATTTTATTATTCAGAAGTTAATAGTTATCGTCCATCCATCATTGAAAAAAATTTATTATTTAATTTTTCGGTTAATTCAGTTTTTAGATGTAAATCCCACCGTTAAAAGAAACGGGCTTAAATCCTACTCAATTGAGAAGTCCAGAAGTCATTTGTTTTTATGAAAATGAAAAGATATGGGGTAAATGTCAGAGATTCTACATTCAGACCACGAGAAAAACAAAGGAAATAACTAACCTAGAGGTCTCCAAGAGGCTTATAACAAAGGTGGAATACCACTCCTTATTAAAAGCTCTAATTCACCCCAAATAAAAATAGTGTATGCGTAAAATAAAAAAGGAGATGTGGCATGATTGTCTATGAGGTAGCCATCCATAAATGACAATCGAAATTAAACTTCTTCAGGGTCAATACGGTCTTCAATAATGAACTCGAGTAGAAAATACAAAATTTGAAACTATTCATAAAACACGACAACAAACTAATCTATTGATGAAATGGTGAACGAATAACAATAAATAACTATTTAAACAACGACAAACACTTGAATACAGGTTTCTGGTTTGTGATATGCATATTAAGTATGTGGTGGGGTTAAACCAGCATTGATCCCTCCCCCTAACCTCGGACAGGTGTGTGACAAAACGGCAATAAAAACAGACGATGATGATAAGTTCAAATTGATTTTACACTTGAGATCCATTCTGGAAACCAACAACAAATACATTTAAAGCAATACATGATACAACATAAGTATCAACAGCGAAACATATGTTAGTTGCATTCTCCATTTTTTTTTTAAATTAAAACGCGGATCATCTAATTCATCAGTATGTTATATTGTTAATGATTTTTTTTACATAGAAACTATTTAATATTTAACTAAAATAAGAGACAGGTAATTAAAATTAAAAATTCGGAATCTGTAAAAGCCAAATTTATTTTTGTTTTCCTCATGTTATCTTTATCAATTCCAGTGACTTGCTACTTATTATTTTAATGAATTATGTTGAAAAAAATTATAGAAATTGCAACTGAGAAAACTACATCCTATTTAACAAGGAAATACTTAACAAAATGGTAAAGCAATTATATATAACTTCAATAACTAGAGTTCTTTGAATTATATAATTGTATGATTTAGAACTGAAATATGTATTTATATTCCTTAGTTATATCTTTATGAGGTTGTCATCAGTAAAACCCAATTTTCCTTCTACGTGTCAGTTTTTCTCTGTTGCTTTATTGGGGCACTTAACACTGTGAGACTTTTGTGTCATAAATATTTACACCATATCCCTCTTTTTCGTGCAGAGTTTGTTTTTGTGCTGTGTGGAGAAGGTAGAAAATCTCCCCGTGCTTGAATACGCATGCTCTTATATTTTACAGTTATGGCGTAATTACTCTTGAGGTAACCAGCTCTTTTGTACGCTTTCATTTTTTTCTTTTTTCAGCCAGTGTCTTAATCTAAATTATCTAGCAGTCCATCTGTTTACTATTTGCCCTATTCAAGCTATTTATATCCACCAAGTCATTTAACAAAATCTTTATGTGCCCTGTGTTTGTTTAAACATTGTTTTTGATTTTGTATGAATAACTGTCGGGCAACTTATGACGGATTTTGTTAATTTTCTTTGCCTGTGGTTATCTCTAATTTGTTGACCTTACCCCGCATTTGTGTTCTTCAATGCACAGATATCGTCGACATCTAGCAAAGAATTCCGCTCAAACCGGTGCTAGGGGCCGTCTTGAACTTACAGTGAGGTGCGAGTTTT
>JAULBM010023967.1:0-11265 GCA_032357055.1 Geukensia granosissima
AAGACCACGGCCAACAAAATAAAACTAAAAAACAAAATATAGAACATAGAACACTACACTGAAAACAAAATCTGGAGTATCACGAACCTTACAAAAACCAGGGTGAGTTAAGGTGTTCCGGAAGGGTAAGCAACCCCTCGTAACTCATTAACTAATAAGGTTCATCGCGTTTAGTATGGACCAAAACCATTCTTTTTTAACAAGAATGCCTTAGTGTAGTCTTCTCGATTGTTTAAGGAGTTGGTTTAACTTTTTAACTCTGTTTTGCCGTGTATAAAGCAAGAAACCTTTTAGGACAATTTTTGTGTGATGAACTTTTTTTTGTCCTTGACAAACTTTTTGATATTCAATGGTGTTGTAACAAATCATAGATTTTTTATTTTTCTTATAGTTTTTATATGTTGATAAAAAATTACAAAGCAAAGTTTTCACGCCACAGGTTCTGTTAGCGACCAGTGGTAATCGAATAGGCTTAACAATTTTAGAAACTGTGTGAAATTAAACAACACAATTCCTATATATAATGTCACATTACTGCATGAATACTACTCTATAAATTGACGAAATATCAATATAATATAATATAATTGACTATTGCAACTTTGTTTCGACTGCTGAAAAAGAAATACCTTTGGGAACTGGGCTAAACAATATTGCAATTTCATTTCCCAACAATCGCAGCAGTTATTTTATACAAGACACTGCTGTGTGAATAAAGATGTCGCATTCCTTTTCAAGTTATTAGGTTTTTAAATGGCTGTAAACAAAATTCGAATACCCAAAGTGACAGACGAAAATCATAACGTAAGAAGACACAAAACCATCCCAAAAGAACAGAAGCGGAAGATAAATACCAGCATACTAAAAGCTTGAGCAATATTTTAATTCTATAAAAACAAGAAGAAAATCAGGTTCCTCGAAAGGATAAGCAGTTCCTGTTCCACCAATGGCAGCATGCGTCGTGTTACTAAACTCTCTGTCAGGCTCGTATGGAGTGTGATTTTTGAGTTACATTAACTTATTTATGCAATTCTGTCTTTGTATTTATTTATAATCAAAAGAAAGCATTATTCCACAGCTAATGTTATACACTATCGATAACGTTTTACAAACAATTGTTTGCCCCTGAATTTCTCTACGGAGATTGATCAGGGTCGGCCATTCTCGTAATCTACAAAAAAAAACAAAATTATAACCCTTTCCCCTTTCCTGTTTTCTGATATTTATGGCCATCTGTAATGAACAAATTATACAAGAATCAAGTGTCCGAACAGTCAAATTAAACATGCTGCTCTAACATCTGGTAAATATGAAGACATGTTATTTTAGTTGTAATGCCGTCGATACGTTGACGTGATACGACCAATTATTTGTCACGACAGATAGTGTCAGACATATTTAATTCATCCTAAGAAGGACAGCAGTTTTACGCATGATGAAAATGAACGGTAAAAACATCAATTACGTGAAAAAAATTTTCTATGAAGTAAAGGTGCATTGATAATAAAGAGGCACAATAAATTTCCTACATCAAACTCCATGCTTGTTTATTTGTTTGATTTTGGTTAAACTCCATTTTCAATATTTCAGTCGTATCGCGGCGGCCAGTTATACTGGTGGAGGAAGCCGGAGTGTATGGAGAGAACCAACGACTTGGGCTGAAAACTGACAAACCTTATCGAGTGCGATGCCAGTCAAACGCAATCTTTTTGTGTGCAATTAAGTCAGGCGCGAACTCACGCCATATAGGTGATAGGCTTCAGTTTTCTGTACAGGTTAGTTTAAATCAAAATATGAAAAAACTGTCTGCTGCATTGTTATAAAAAATCTTTATTTTTTAAGTTGAAAATGTGCAAGCTATTATTACATTGAAAAATCAGTCACTTGCCTGCCGGAAGTGGCTGTTTGTACGCGCCAGCGCGAGAACGGAAGTATACATTATTAACGCTGCGTAATAATCAAGTTATTAAATTAGGATTAAATAACATGAAAAAATAATTTGAGGAACAAATGAATAGTAATTCTTGATATTCATTGGTTTAAAAGGCCCAAACAAGAGAAATGTGCGCAATTTTTAAAACAAATTGATCTAGTTCGAAAAAAAGTGGCCAACCATCAATGTTAAAGCTCCGTAGAGAAATTCAGCGGCAGTTAATAGTATGTAAACCGTTAGCGTAAATGGAAAGTGTATGAAAGACAATACTAATTGAAAAATATAAATACTTTATTTGACTAATTATAGCACTGGTAGATAGGCACACATTCATACTATGTTCTATATCTATTAGATTCTGAATCAAACAATTCATTCACATAAATGATAATGATAAAATTAAGCAAAATCGTATATTGAACATAATTAATATGAATAAAATTACTACAAATTTCATCACCACCGCCAAACCAAAGGAGCGCCAAAATAAGCGTTGTTATAAGTGAGTTGTTATAACACTATATTCTTTATATCCTAACGAGGCTATGAACCTCGACCTCCTGTAGAATTACAGGTGTACTACCTTATACAACTAGGATTTATTGAAAGAATCTACAGTGTGTCCCTCAAAAACAACTATATTAATATTAGAATGGCCAATGACGAGGATAAGAATATTGTACTCTCTCTCAGCAGGATAGAGATCAGAGACAACATACCTCCTCTAATCCTTATAATTATTAAAATTATAAACTTAATCATGATTTGAAAAGAAATTAAATTAAACAAAAAAATCGCACAAATTCAAAATTACAAATCAATCTTCTATAAATGTGCTTAAGTGTTGGCAATAAAAGCAAATATCTTATTTAAACCGGCCACAGGTAAAATGAAGTCTATCTTTCAAAAATAAAGCACAAATTGGCAAACCATATCTGTCAAAAAAGGATCTCTCACATGCCATGTACCTTACATTTGTCGAGGTTTTTGCCAAATTTGATAACATATCATTAAAATTGGACACTTTAAATTTTGTTTGTTTAAAATCAAGAGGTCTTGGTAGAAAAGAAGACAATATAATCACACATAAGGGATTCATTACTATAATAGGTATCAGTACTCTTCTTCATGTTTGATCATAAGAAGAGGTACTAAGATTATTCACATCATTAGTACCAACATGCATACAAATATTACAAAAATTACCAACGATAAAAACTCTGTTTTCTAACTTTCCAACTAGTCTTTCAGATGTTAGTCCTCAAAAAGCTGGTCTTTGTGTGTTTTCCAAATCAGATAGATATGAAAACATTGAATCCGATATAATAAGGGTGCTCTTCGCCCAAGCTTTACCTCCTATAAAGTTAAAAAATAATTATATTATTAATCACAAATCATTTATAAGACACTGACAATTTGTCCTCTATATCATGTTTCAAATACAATTTATTGGCATCAATTTTCCAGTCCCTCTGTAGTTGAATTAATTCAGATCGAATATTACATTTAAATGCCCAAGTTGCCCCATCTCTTCTGAAACCGTGAGAGGAATAATTGTCTTGATTGATACCTATGTCTGAAATTGTCTTCTTGATAAAAGATTGAAACATATTATAAGAAACTGGTTTTAACTGACCATTAAGAGAATCATCAGATACTTTGAATTTTCTACACATTTCTTTAAAAGCTTTAACAGGACATGACAGAGATGATTCCTTGGAATACAATGGAATTTCTAGATACCTTTCCCCAAATTGAAAAGTTTTTGACCAAAAATATTTAATTAACAGATATTTGTTCTTAACTAAAACATCTTTTCTTTTCAAACATTTTCATATATCGTCTACTTTTCCAACTAAATTTGTCTTCCTGAACATGTGAAGAAAAGAAAAAAACATAAACACCAGTAAGTAAACATATTTTTTTCATTAAGATCTATAACTTTTCTCATTTTCATTAATATGTCGGTGTAATAGGAAGGGCAGTTTTAACTGAATGTGGATTACAGCGTCTAAGACCTTTCATAAACAGTTTAAAATAAAAGGTTTCAAAATGAGTAAAAGGTAGATATAAAAATAAATGTAAAAATTTAACATCATACAAGTAATTTCTAATAGAATCTACACTATGAAACGATCTATTTAAAAACTGGGCGAAAAGACATAAAGTATTTAAATTAAATGGAAGAGGTGTCAGATTATAGTCAAAACAAAATAAGAAAAACGACTCTCATTGTGTTTTCATGTTGGGTCTGATTCCTTCCATTGTGTTTCATGTTGCGTCTGGTTCCTTCCATTGTGTTTTCATGCTGCGTCTGGTTCCTTCCATTGTGTTTTCATGTTGCGTCTGATTCCTTCCATTGTGTTTCATGTTGCATCTGGTTCCTTCCATTGTGTTTTCATGTTGCGTCTGGTTCCTTCCATTGTGTTTCATGTTGCGTCCGGTTCCTTCTATTGTGTTTTCATGTTGCGTCCGGTTCCTTCCATTGTGTTTCATGTTGCGTCTGGTTCCTTCCATTGTTTTCATGTTGCGTCTGGTTCCTTCCATTGTGTTTTCATGTTGGGTCTGATTCCTTCCATAGTGTTTCATGTTGCGTCTGGTTCCTTCCATTGTGTTTTCATGTTGGGTCTGATTCCTTCCATTGTGTTTCATGTTGCGTCTTGTTCCTTCCATTGTGTTTTCATGTTGCGTCTGGTTCCTTTCATTGTGTTTTCATGTTGCGTCTGATTCCTTCCATTGTGTTTCATGTTGCGTCTGGTTCCTTCCATTGTGTTTTCATGTTGCGTCTGGTTCCTTCCATTGTGTTTTCATGTTGCGTCTGGTTTTTTTCATTGTGTTTTCATGTTGCGTCTGGTTCCTTTCATTGTGTTTTCATGTTGACCCCAATGATTTCTGTCTTTCTGATTTTAACATTTAGAATCCAGATGCTTACCAATCACGCTGAAATCTGAAAAATTTTTCATCAATATTTAATCTACATTATTTTTTACAGAAGTTATTTCATAAAACTCCTTTTGAAATTCTACAGACAAATTCCAACGTTATAAAAGGTCTGGTAATCGGTTTGTTGCACCTTCTATATACACTGCTCTAATTTCACATTCTTTAACGGCACAAATAAAACATATTTCACGTAGGCAAGCTTGTAAAAACATACTTTTTGATTTTCCCTTATTTATTACATACAAATAGACTTGGTTATTACACTGAATACAAATTATTTACCCCCTTTTCCCCACAATTTTAAAAAAACTATGACACTTAACATTCCAATGCATTTATATGGAAATTCTGCTGCAAAATAAATTGTGGGAAATTGCAATGAAAATAAAACGACCCACAAATTCCTCTACAACCAATCAAACAAGTATCAGAAGCCATGAATTCATCTGGTTCTGTCCATTCTTCCAGACTTCAAATGGATATTCCATTATAAATCTGAAGAAATTCTGACCACCAATGTAACTCTTCTGAAACTTCTAAAAGTCCACATTCGTCTGTAAATTCCCTCAAAAAAATAAAAATTCTTGAAATAAATATTCGTCCAGGTCTCACACAACTTGCAGCAAAATTCAACTTGCCCACCAATGACTGTACCTCTCTAAGAGAAACAAATGATTTATGTAACCAACAAAGGACCAATTCTTAAATTTCTTGCAATCTAGCTTGAGTAACATCCAGCGTCATCTTGTCAGTATCAGAATTAATACCTAAAAAACTCATTCTAGTAGAAGGACCACAGGCTTTCTCTATGGATTCTTTCAGACCACAATTATCTAATACCCATTTTAAAGAGTCAAAGGAATGCTGTGCTAAATCTGAAAATTCTGCCCCGCAAAATCATCTAAATAATTCACTGCAGACACTCCATGTTGTTTTAAAATAAAATTGACAGCATTAGTAACACGCTGACAAATGTTATCTGAAGATCTAAGTCCCATTGGTAAAACCCTATGTATAAAATAGTGTCCTCTCCATGTAAAACCTATAAGAATATAATTTTTAGGATCAACAGGAATCTGTCTATAAGCCCTCTTTAAATCTCTTTTAAAAATTTTACAACCAACTCCATTTTGCTTGATAATTTCAATAAAATTATCAACCTTTGGATATTGTAAATGTATGGCAGTGCCTAAATATTGATCTTTATCAATACCATCATTAACTGAATGTCCATGTGGGAAGCTTAAGTCTAACTTCAGAATCTGATTTTGGTACGGAATTTGAGGGAGATAAAACAAGCTGATCATCAAATGGGTTTTGGTGAAAGGACCCATTACAACACCTTAAGTATTTTCTTTTTTTTTTTGTATTTTTCAATTTCTACCTCCTGTATGATTTTTTAGTTTTGAATGAGACAATATTAAACCGTCTTTATGCTGACAACTTAAAGGAAAACCACAATTATAAAAATGTCCTTATCCTCATAAAATTGTAACTCTTCTTTCCAAAATTCAGTATTTTACTATGAATAAATTGGAATTCTAATTTCATTGAAATTATAACCCTGTTTTTTTTATTAAAACGTTGTGTAAGTAAACTAAATCTGGAGTATCTTTTAATACTAAATCATGAACAGATGAGCATAAAGAACAGTGGTCTTTTTTATTGAAAGGGAATATCATTGTTTAGTCATTTTTTAATTTTGTTGGGGCAACTATCAGAACATTCGGGATGTTCTAATGTAGCATTATCCTTCTGGTAACAAGTGGCACATATGTGGTGCACCGTTCTGTTGATACTTCTAATCAAGGATGAATGTGGAGATGTAGTGTATTCACACTTGTTTCTCTGATATTTAACACAAAACCACACCGATTCCTTGGAATTCTGAGATTTATAACCAGATTGTTTGAAATTGCTTAATCGTAATTCTTTTGGTAAAGTATGACCACTTAAAATAATATTTTCTAGTACCTGAGGGTCATCTTTCAACGAGTTTCTACCCAATTCAATTTGCCTCAACCAGGCAGCATAAAAATCCAATACTGAAACCCTTTGATTAATTGAACTAAAGTAAGCAATTTATTTGTAATAATTTTAACCTGCCTTGTTTCTCATATTTATTTTTACAAAAGTTATTAATAATATCTAGCTCTTCAGCAACAACTAGATAAAAATTCATTTGTTTGAATTCTAAATCTTTACTGACATATTCGTACTGAAGAAAATTGTGTGGAAAAGACTGATCTCTGTAGATTTTACTACTAATCCAGATTTTAACTTTTTCTTATCTTTAGAACCTTGTGACAGCTTAGAGATAATTTGTAATCAGAAGTATTTGAACTTTCCTTATTAGAATCTGAACTATAAGAATCTGAATCAGTAGTACGATCGGTAGTTTCTCCCTTCAAATTCATTGAGTCAGGAATCTGTACTACCTTTAGCTTCCTTGTTATTTTTCAGGTTTCTTACTATTAGAATGAGGATTTTTGTCTGTTTTTTGAGCAAGAGATTTTTAATCAGTTTCATGGTATTGTTTTTTTTTCTTTTTTGCTTTTTTTTGTCAGGTTTTTGTGCATGAGGTTTTTTTTATCAGTTTCATGGTGTTGTATTTCTGCTTTAGAGGCGACCTTGCTAGTACTTGCATACTTGTTCTGCTTAATTTGAGGTTTGGAATTAGATTCCATTTTCTTTTGTTTCTTGTTAGTCTTACCTTACGGCAAGGATCAGCTGTCTCATATTCAAAATTGGATTCTGAATCAAGATCTAGCTTTCGAGACTTTTTGTGTTAAGTACTCATTTTTTCTTAAATCCTCAATAGTTACCTCACCTTTACTTTTCTTCTTTTTCTTTTTTTTGTTTCAGTCCTGCTGATTCAGATGACCTTGACATATCTGCTACTTCTTGTTCGAGATCTCTAATGCGTTTGTTAACTTGTTCTTTTCTGAGTTGTTTCTTCTTATCTTCTAGTTACTGGACACGCAACTCCAACTCTTCTTCCGAATCTTGATTAATAGCATTTTAATCTCTATTTTATCTGTCATACTGTCAGAATTTTGTGTGCTACCTCAAGCGTCTGATCGACCTTGTCATGTTTACTGCTTTGTGGGTCATTAACTAGAACGATGTCAAAACCACCTGCGGCTACGCTAAGTTTATCTAATTCTGCTTGATCATCTCTTCAAGTAAATCTAGGACATCTTCCTTGTCAACGGAAAGCTAAATTTCTGACTCAGCCGTTTCCATATTTCATTCATCCATTTTCTGAATACGAGCCTGAACGACAGAATCCGATGTATCAAAAGAATTAAAATTTCTATAGTTTCTACCGCTACCAAAAATTTTCTAATGAGCAATGGAGGCAATGCTAAAAAATCAACAAAAGAGATGATCGACGCATCAATCTCCATTTTTTAGAATATTAAGAAACATAATACAAGTAAATATGCAACCCTACCAGTACTATAAAGGTGTAATTCAGGAATGCTGTCCTAAAGGGATTTTGTTTTAAATAGCCAAACAAAAGAGCCAATGAAATTAATTTTAACTATTGGTTAAAACTTCCAATCAATTAAGGTTTTTTGGAAGTAAGTAGGAAGGTCAGTCAAAATGGAGGACTACTGAACTACTGAAATGTAATTGATTCATTATGCAGCTGTTATAAGAAAAATACATGAAATTAACAAAGGGAAAATGGTAACAAATTTACTTTTCCTCATTTCAGCAATTAATCATTTTTATTTTAAATAATAATTTTGACATTTACTGTGGAATTATTTTTCTTTTGCATGTTTTTATTACAAATCAATACAAAGTCAAAAACACAAAATCTAAAAAATCACACTATACAAAAGCTTGACAAAGAGTATAGACCACTCGGCAACCCAGGCTTCCAAACTCCATGAAAAACAGAGTAAACACAATTGCTCTGGAATGTTCGACAGTTTAATTGGTATTGTATCGTGTTGTCGATGTAATGAAATGTGGTGTTTTGAGTGTATAATTATGGTATTAATCGTTACATGTTTCTTCTGAGAACGTGTATAATATTATTATTCTCTACAATACAAGAATTAAAATTCAAAATAAAGGACATATTGGACATTAAAAAGATTTTTATTAGGTAATCGTAAAAACGTTGAAGTTCTTGCAAATATTCATGTTGAGTAAAATGATTTGCGTAATCGTGATAAGCAAGATCTTTTATCTTGTGTAATTTCAGACATTTTTCAATTTATTTCATTTCATCAACGCAACATGAGCGTTTGTAAATAGACTTAATATTCAGTTGTTAGATTAACAAAAAATTGTGAAAAGATCATCTGATATTTTTACGTTTTACGTTTTATTGAAAATTCCTTTTTCTAATCAGATCCTGTTTCTATTTTATGTACTGTACTTCAGACGTCTTACAGAAATTACGTAATGAGATCGTGTATAGTTTTATCACGTACTAAATGTTAAATTTGACATCAGAAATTTCCTAAAATAGACTTAGCATTGTTAAGAACGACAGTTAACTAATTACATTCCTAAAAACTGGGCATCGGGGACATAAGTAATTAGATCCAATGTTGCGAGAATTTATTAAGAATGCTATATTTGCATTAGAGAAAAATTGATTCTGCCATTGTATGATATGTTGTTGATTATAACCCAAAATGAAGCTACTTCGTCAGGCGTATTAATATTACTAATGTTTATCACTGTGTTCATTTGCGTTTTGAATTCCATTTCCTTTTGAAGTTGTCAAGATCCAAATACTGAAACCTTAGAATAGGAAACTGATATGTTCCCTCTTCTGTCGATTTCTCCACAGCATGAATCATGTACCTTTCTGGAGAGATAGGAATTGTGCCCTTTTTTTTTTTTTTTGCTTTATTAAAATTTTAAATTTTTCCGTTTTTTTGTTTGAGTTTTCCCTTAAATTGTGTCCAAGTTTCGGCTTTAATAACAAAAACATGGCTGATTATATCTCATTTATACAGGTATATTGATTTAAAGAAATATTCTGGCCTTCGCAGAAGGGAACAAAAGATTTGCTTATAAATATCACAAAACCTAGAAACAGATTCGTCATTGTAAGTTTTACCGAACCGTGTAAGTACAAGAGCTATTATCTTAAGAGGCAATTTTTGTTTATAACTTTGCTAATACAAAACTACCAATGTTGAATAAATATGGAGAATTTTCGTATGCTATATGTACATTTTAAAGGAGTAACCTTTCATTAGCATTAGAATAAAAACATAGGAAGTCCAAGATCCAAACATAGCAAAAGCAGTACTCAAATCCGTACAAATATAAATGGGAAGCCACATCTAACGGCAGGGACAACTACAAAGTGCAAAACTTTTCGAGGACTTTCCGTATTCAAGTGTTTTAGAATTTTAACAAATGCAGCAAATTTCTGTAAAACATTGTTTAATAAATTTCATGTCTGTAATCCATTTCAGCGCGCATCCACATCTTTAACAGATATTGTCCGCGGAGTGTGCTTGGCTAGTTGGGTTGTTTGTCTTTTTTCATTTGACCTTTTTATTTTCCCATGGTTTTGGTTCCCAAAATTAAGGTTGATATAGTAGAACCTTTATTGTTTTACAGCTGAATAAAAATTGGATATGTGGTATGACTGTCCATTTAACGGTCATTCATCAAGTTTCAGTCGAAATAAAACTTCTACAGGTCTCACTTTACGATCTTTAACAACGAACCGGGATCAGGTTTATATTCACTAAGATAGTGTGTGACAGCAGAATGCAGATGTAGATCCAGACTTTTGGAAAGGGGGGCACTATTTGTGAACCTCTTGACTCACCAATTTTCTGCATTTCTAATGGAAATCATAACCAAAGCTGTTAAAGGCCCCCCCAAATCGAAAAAAAAACTACAATCGACCTAATATATTTTTAAAACAGAGAACGTAATACTATGTACACAATGAATACCACCTTACTCTACTATCGGCGCAGTTACCTTCAGAAATCAGCTTTTTTAAATTCAATCCTATTTCAAGATGTTCTTGATTGACCCATGCTTAATAAAATATCAGACTCATTTAGTCCTTGATAAATAATCAATAGTTTTGCAAACTTAATTATTCACTGGTTTCTTGAAATCTCGGTAAGTTGCATTGTCTATAGGATTTTGCATGGAGAAGGGAGATAACTCACTTTTCTTAAATTAGCTATTAATAGCCCCTTTTAGATCACAAGTTCATATTTTTGGTTGTTTAATGATCAGATAAATATAATTCACAGTTTAACAACATAAATATGAAATACAATCATTATTTAGAAAATTTAATTTTTAATGCACAAAATATTTACTATAGGAATTTCCCCATTCAAACCACTTTTTCACCTAAAGTTAAAAATTCTCGTAGGAAA